>JAHFZB010000449.1:0-47983 GCA_036884735.1 Huso huso
ATGGAAGTTATGTATTGCTGGTTCTAAATAAAGGAGCAGGTCATATGAGCAGGTTTGACTGTCTGTAGCAACCCAACTACTGTGAGGACTTGTGGGGGCCCCTAGAAACAGTGGTTTAGAGAAGGCATTTAAAACTCCACTGATACACCATCTCAGGCTGTCCTGTGTAAAAAGGGGAAGGTGTACCTGAGATCCTAGAGCAGAGGTCAGAGGATGGGCTTGACAAATAGAGAGCAGCGTCGCTGCTCCCTCAAAGACGCTCGACATAACAGACCAGGCTCCTATCACTGCACTGTCGCCACCTCCGCCTCCAGGAAATATGACGAACTGTCAACCTGTTTATGCCCAGGAGTCTTTACCAGGTAGATAGGATAAACCCCAGACCCTTCATTTCAGCCTCCTAACCTTCATTGACTACAGTTAAGCCTTTAACTGCATACTGATAAAAAGAAACATTGTTTGAAATGAAGGAGAAAACAACTAGTAACACTGGAACTAACTAAAGCAGTGGAAGTTGTAAGCTGGATCGCAGATTTATAGTCTCAAAAAGAAACAGGTGACTAATGATTGTTCGTTAACCTGTAACATAAGGTAAAAAGAATCAACTTCCTTGCTAAGCAGAGACGGAAAGCATGTTGGAACAAAAACAGCAGGGTGTAGAGCAGGGTAGAAAACCACTGATATAGCTAGCTAAATAGTATAATTACACCCATTATATTTCAAACATATATGCAAAAAAAATGATGATGACCTACATTTGCACAGCCGTCATGATTTGTCGGTTTTGGGTTAAAAACCATATCCTCTTCCTCTCATCCAATCAGAGCCCGAGTATCCCACAGTGCATTTCAATTCGTGACCAGCACTTTTACCTGTAATTCTACTGGCTGGCAGTATCGCGGAGTCAAGGTCCATTGACCAATGAGAAAGGAGAGAATCTGACTGACCAGCCAGAAGTCAGTACCCGCAGAGAAAGAGGTGGAAGTGTACAAAAGTGACAGTCTGTCCTGGAAAACTAGTGATCTCACCAGCAGTACATCTGCACTGTCCAAGAAGGAGGGATAGAAAAAGTAACACGCAATCTCCTGGCAAGCACGCGTGTGTTTATTTATTTATTTATTATTTATTTGCAATCGCAATTTTTCCACTGCTTTTCCCCAGTTTGAATATCCATGTCAAGACCCGTCTCACTCATTGCAACCCCACGAGTGACTGTAAAGGTGAAGACAAGCACACTCACATCCCTGAAATGTGCATGTCAAGTCAGCCTCTTTTCACTGCAAGCCCACAGCTAAGTCACCAGACCTATTGCTTTGGAGGATCACGAGGGACAGCACAGCTGACTCACAGGCACCAGAGTCAGGCATGGGATTACCCAGCTGATCGATGGTGCACTGGCCAAGCGTCATTTCAAGGAGGGTCAGCTGGCGCGAATCCCTTGGTCTCACCGCGACCAGCAACTCCTGTGGGTGGCTGCGCGCCTGCAAGCTAGCTGTGTTGTAGCCATCTGATGGATAGGTCTGTTTCATTTCACCGTCGGCTTGCGGGTGTGAGAGGGAAGTAGCTGGCTCGATGGGGTACGCCCGAGGACGCTGAGTGTGCTTTGTCTTTGCTTCCCGAGTCACCGCGCGGTTGATGAGATCTTAAAAACACCACAATATCAGGGGGTAAATGGAATTCCAAATAATTGTAAAAATGTATAAGCAGTAATGACTGAGAAACAGTAACCTGCAGTATGTCATTTTGTGAATACACTTTTTATATATATTTGAAAGGGGTTGTATTTAGACACTAGTACTGGCAGTCAGTATTGCTTTTCATTGCCTTCCTTTTCCTCAATTTTTGTACAGATGTGGAAGATTGAGCTCTAAGTCTTCTCAGAGGTAATTGCTGATTTATTTTGAAACTCACAGTTTAATTACATCATATCATGGCAGGTTTTCAATCTCCAGTCCCAGGTTCTGCATTCCATTCCAACTGCAGCTCTTAATTGCTCAATATGGGCCATTTGAAAAGGTTTTAAGAGAGACATTTTTGGGGGGTGTATATTTTTCATTTGATGATTTAAAATGAAGTAATTTGTCTTTATTTATTGAAGATACAGTTTACTTGTTGTAAACATTGTGGAAGCTCCTGAGCAAAAAGTTGTTCACTGTTTTCTAATAACCAAATACTTAGAGTGTGTCTGAAGGATTAATAGCTTGGTGGTTGCAATAAAACTAAAAACATAACATAAGAGTAACCCTTCAATAATACAAGTCACTATTTATTTTCATAGAGGTTCTAATGCTTTTTTTTCTTTAGCCTCATGAAGTGAGAAGAGCGAAATCAAACCTCGGCGAGCGCCGTGTTGAAATGATGAGGATGTTTGTTAAGATCAATGTAAACGCAAGCTATTTCGTTCGTCTAACTGTAGCTGGAATAAGTTTCATTATAGATCTATATGCAGAATAGTGGAGCTGTTGCATTCTCATTGCAACATGACATCTTGGTTCTGCACGGTTTGATCTGGCTATGAATGATTCAGTGACAGAGTTTTTATATATTTTGTGACTCCTCTGATCTATGCTGTGTAAAATGCACATTCCGTGTTTTTCTGTGTCATTCCAATGCAAACGGATTTCAGCATCCCTGGTATTAATAAAGGGCATCATAGCTTAGGAGGTGCTGTATTTGACTTGGGGTCAATAAAATTTAAATGCAAACGTTGAACCATTTGTATCTGACTTGATATTTGCATTCTGAAATACAAGCATTTGCATTTCAAATCAGTGGAAAGCTTCAAAAATATTTCAAATGCATTTAAATACTGTTCAACATTATCACTACTACTACTACTACTAATAATAGTAGAGACTTTTCAGTATTGCAGCAAAGTTTATCGACCGAGATACTAACTAAAGGACTCACTTTGAAAAGTAAACGTTTATTATCTAGCCAATGAAGAGCTACAAATAATGGAAAGCCATTGAAAGGCAAATTACGCTTTAATTGAGGGTTCAATGAAGTAATTCAGAGTTCTAACTAATTTAGTATTGTATGGAAGAGTATTTGAAATGCATTTGGTGTTTGGCTGCATTTGTATTTTGTCGGTAGTAATGCATCACATTTGCATCGAGTAAATTCCAGAATTTCAAATACATGAAGACATTTTAATGCAGTTACTTGACCCCATGTCTGATCGTACTATAATGTTGTTATTTGTTTAGAAGCAGGTTTCTAGGGTTGTTAAGTAGTCATTGTTAAGAATGTACACGGTCACTTTTCTAGGCAAATAGAAGAGTAAATAATACATCCTCATTAGCAAGCATGCACACTGGATATTTTTCTTTGAGATTTGCATTGCAGACCAGGACGGCAACCAAAGTGTGTGAAACAGGTAGTGACAAAAAATGGAAACCTCAATGTAAAGTCACTTAACAGGGCATTGGGCTTGGTATCCCCAGGAGTTCTCAAGGACCGCTTTTGATGAAACTGGTTGTCATACTTCAGGTTGAAATTTGCACAATTGATCTGTTGTCACCTGTTCAAGCCCACTTCGGAAATTAATGCATGGATATCACACCTGAGTATGCGCCCACCACTGTTGCCCTTTGATGATGTCTTCCTCGAGTTCCATGCCACACCTTAGACACCGCTGTTCGTGAAACATCAGCAAGTTGAGCTGTCTTGGCTACTGAAGCTCCCTCCCACGCCCAACAATCACCTCTTCAAAGTCACTATAACCTCTCTGCAGCCATGCTAGCCAGCAATTATAGGCAACCAGGTCCAGTATTTTCTACATGACCCTAAGCATGTTGATGTTATTTGCTTAATTAACGCATGAGCTACACCTGCAGCCTTGTTTAGGTACTGTGTCCTCATTTACCCAGGTGTTTCCATTTTTTGTCCACTACCTGTAGCTGCTGGACACCTAGGTCAGCTATGCTATTGTCATTGAAGGCCCGCATCAATCAAAGAAGGTGGAAATGGAGGACTTACAGAGCAGCGGGTTACCACGACAATGCAAATAGATTACGCTTAAATATTACCTTCAATATTTTTTTCTCCTTCATACATTGATCTTTTCTAGAACCTGCTGATGCTACAAGAATATAAATACGTCTCAATGTTGGTATTTAGTATTTTTTTCAATAAAGAATGTAGTCCAGTATACTGGGACACTGGAATTAAAGACTTTGTTGTAGAACTTTTATATGTCATAAGCAAAAGTAATAGAATTTATTTGATAAATTGCATATTGATTTTGTTTTAGGTAAAATGAAAGTTTGTCTGATTATTTTATTGTATATATATTTCTATATTTCATTTTAAATGTGTGCTTTAATGATTAGGTGTGATATGTAGAATATATGCACATTTAATGTGTATGTTCACTGTGATACTACAGAAAAAATGAAATACTAGACAGCTTCAAATTAGAGCTGGCTCAATGAAAGACGTCTGTATTGATGCTGTGTCATATCAGCTTTATAATAGAGGCCCTTGAATAAAACACCGCTGTCAACAGAAATGTTTGTGTATGTTCTTCCCCCAAAGTTAAAAGATGCCTCTTTCTCCTGTTATTATATATATTTGAATTGTTTATAAATTATCCTACTGTCTTTCAGAAATGTTAGATGCAGTTGGTCTACCTAATACAGTTCAAAGTTTCACAGAATTTGTTTGCTATTAATAATAATGTGTGAGTGAAATATCATCACAAACAAAAAAAGACATTTTGTGGATATCGTAAATTACAATCAAATCTGTATTATATGTGCACCCGCCCAAGGTGGAAAAGCAGAAATGTGTTTAAGCCTGGCCTTTGTCGCCTTCTTCAGGACAAACTCAGCTGCACAGAGCTGATTGAAAGCAATTCTTTCCCTTGTAAAATTCCATTTGAAAATGTAGGGCCTCTATTCACACAACCTTCAGGAACGTTGTTCCAAGTACTGTTCTGTTAAAGACTTTTATGATTTAAACTGTTGTTTAGAGAGGGGAGCAGTTTATTGTTTTATTAATTTATTGTTTATTATTATTATTATTCAAAGCACTGTTTACACAATAATCATAATCAGGTTTTAAATTAAAACTAAATAATATCAAATAAGCACCATTTAATAAGCATTTGTTTTGTATGTTTCATCGGACACGTAAACCTTTTCATGTACTTTTTCTTTTAAATGTTTTGCAGCAGTTTTACGTTCAATAAAATGTTTTGTTCTGCCTCCTCTGAAATGAACATAAACTAAGTGGATCAACAGCAGCTGCCCTCCTGAAACGTGAAGTGAACAAAAAAAGCTTTGGAGAAACAGCAACATAATACAAGATATTATATTATAAACAATGACCACACAGTTGCTTTAATTCAACAATACCAGTAGACTAGTCTATTTAAGGTCTTTGTAATCAACTACCAGCAGACCAGCCTATTTCTATACAGGTCTTTAGAACAACTATACCAGCAGACCAAAATATTCAGACAGGCTCCTTGTAACTAATCCATACCAGCAGACCAAGCCTATTTATACAGGCTCCTTGTCCAGCATTCTGGGTCTGATGTAAGAAGAAAAACAGAGCGATTCAGCCCATTGTAATCTTTCAAAGGCTCATTTCAAGCAAGTACACTAGATTCTGTTCTGTACGTATCTCGGTGTATTTATTGGATTTCCATAAATAACATCTTACTGAAAAATCAGAAGAAAAATATATAAACTGCTAGGAATTTAAAATGGTGTTAAAGTTACACATTTGAATTTTGCGCGTATTTGCAACTATACAAGTGATTATAAGCTCTGAATGGATTTTCACTTACCCTGAGATCTAATTATATGACAAGTCTGAAATATCCCCAACTCAGCCCTCGAGAGCCCTGAAACAACGACCGCATCCCACACTGGAACAGAACAGTGAAGACAGCACTGACCCTGGAGACGAGATAATCTTTGTGACATTTCAATGACAATTATACTCGACGACAAAATGCGTTGTGTTGTGGTTGTGTTAGATTTATTTCTTTAACTGGAGCGCTTACGCCATACCGACTTTTTTAACTAATCAGAATGAAATAACGCAGCGAGTTGATCGGTCAGTGTATCTATCACCGCGGGTCTGTTCTGTTGCGATTCGTAACTGCCTTCATCTGAAAATACTAGACCAAAACAAAGCACATGTAATGAAGGGCCAGAGCCTTTTCAGAAGCAGGCTTTGCTGAAATAGTTATTAGTAAGGCTGAGAATAAAATCTAATCAGAAACAGCCAGAAAATCCCTATCAGGTAAGACATGTAAAGAACATGTGTAGATGACGTTTAAACCCTTTAACTCAGTGTAACTCCTAAGGAGTGTCTATTAATATCTATCTACTGTGAGAGTTTCAAATGACCAATTGTATCTGTTCATGAAACAGCAGCACACATTGAAATGAAACTTTGAAATGTTTGACGAAGGGGTCAGGAGGTGGGTCCGCTACCTGTAAATATAGGAAGGAAGTTAATGAGAGGAAACCAGTGTGGGGCTGCAGGATCAATGGCTTCACCTGAGCCAAAGAGAGTGGAAATAACAAGGAAATAAACGAGCAACAGCAAACAAAGATAATTTGAGAGAAGGATGTTCTGTTGATGAGGAGGGAAGACATTGTTCAGCTAAATAAACAAATAGTGTACAGATTTGAAAAGAGGTCCCTTGATTGTGTTTTGTTTGAGTGTCTGTTCTGTAAATGGTTTTAACTCATGAAACTATCACTGTAATAAATGAGTATGCTTAGTAATGAGACACTTGTCTGATAACACTAGAATACAGGTCTAGTTCTCATAATATATAGCCTCCCTGACTGGGAGGGACTACGTCTCTTAGGGGGGTGAGCAGACTTGAGCCCGTTTGCCCTGAACTGGAGGGAAGAAAGTAGCCAGCCTAGAGACAAGCTTCAGTTGAGGACTACTGATCTTGAGGCGGATTAATGCTCAAGATCGAACTCCCACCCAAACCCATCAACTTGAGGATCCAGACCAAGGAAGGTCTAGTGCAGTCAAATATATATCAGAAGAGAAGGGTTACTGGGTGACAATGCCATTCCAACTCCAGTCCCACTCACAACTCTCCCTTCCGCCCTCCACACTGATTCAGCAGTTTGCCTCCCTGGGGCTCTGTTCAAACCTGCCCCAGTCCCAAACCCCGCCTCAGAGCTGTACACAACTCCAGGAACCAGCACAAGTTTCTGCTGTGAACAGTCTCTCTGTCTCACTGCAGCACACTGGCCTAAACTTGTGGTCAGAGGATCAGTTGAATGTTCAGTGTGTCTGGAGCTATTGAAGGATCCAGCTCACTATTCCATGCATACAGCTACTGCATAAAAGTATTAAGAACTGCTGGGATCAGACTGATCATACAGGAGGTTCGCAGCTGCCCCAGTGCAGAGACCTTGTACCCTGGAGGCCTGTTCTGGGGCAGAAACACCATGCTGGCTAAGGAGAAATTAAAGAAGACAGGACTCAACTTCCTCCTGCTCAAAGTTATGCTGGACCTGGAGATGCCATGTGATTTCTGCACTGGAAAGTCTGTTGTGAAACTTGTTTGACGTGCCTGGCCCCATTGTGAAACATACGTCAAGACACTATGAGGGGGTTGCTTGGTGATACAAGCTGATCAATGGTAATTGAAATTGGAGTAGAAGCTTTGTGTTGAAATAATTGGTAAGGTTTTGAGATCTTGTAGAACTGATCAGACGTGTATTTGCTGGTTGTGTACAGACGAGGATCACAAAGAGCCATGATATAGTCTCGCTTGAGAAAGAAAGGACTGGGAAATGGTAAGGGTTTGAACGTAGTTTCTTGTAGCTATCTCTAGGTGATAGAATCTTTAGGATATTAATATGTCTGTTTACTAGGTTATAAGAATTTCACATTAGATCAGATTTTAAATTGTATATTAAGAGCTATATTTAAAGAGTTCAGTTTTTAATTGCTCTATCTAAACTATGATGTACTGCAACGTCATTTCAGGGTGTAACAGGGTATTGGTTAGGGGGTGGCTATACGTTGATTGACAGGAGAGAGACACAGGAGGTTTTCTTGATACAAAAACACAAAGCCATTCAAAACAAAACACTGCTCGAAACAACTAGAAAATAAAGCTGACTAACAAGAAAGGAGGTCCCGCTCCAGGAACAGTCTCCTGACACCTCCTCTAGACTTGGTGGGATTAAACTTGGATTTGAAATATGCCCACAGTATCTAGTACATAATTTGATTATCAAAAACATGATTTATACCAACAATATACACTATTTATACGGCAGAGGACTCTGTCTATTTCATAGGGTATGATTTGTTCAGCTGTTTTGTGGTGCATTAATTGTAGTGTAAAATTAGCATGATTTATATTCTAGTGTTTTATATATCTGGTAACTTAATAAAATATAGATCAGTTCCATTGTTTAAGATGAGTTTACTGTTAAACTTTCAAAACATATCCCAGCAAAAGTCACATAATTTAAAAAAGCAGAAAAGACCAAGAAGATCAATAAGGATATACAATATGCCAAGATTAATATGATATACAATATACAAGATTAATATGATATCTAATATAGTAAGATTAATATGATATACAATATACAAGATTATTAAGGATATGGAGTAGTGTTTAGGGCTCTGACCTTTGAACTGAGGGTCGTGGGTTCAGTCCCAAGTGGGGACATCAGTTGCTGTACCCTTGAGCAAGGTAATTTTACCGAGATTGCTCCAGTAAAACTCAACTGTATAAATGGGAATTAAAGTAAAACAGTGACATCTGTAAATAATTGTAATTCACCCTGGATAAGGGCATCTGCTAAGAAATAAATTAATATTAATAATATATAAGATTAATAATATATAGTACTACACAATATTAAGATGATATACAATAAACTGCAGAAAAATAGCTTAATTTGGCAAGAAACACATTTACATGATTAAAACAGATATGTTAGTTAGTTTAAACGAAAATGTAATAACTCTATTTGGATTTTGTTTGTTAAATCTACAATTTCTTTTCATTTACCTTGCATTAGTCCCTCTTCCTTTGCTCTCTTCCACAGTGAAGTCCTTCAATAGCCTCTGGGGATTTTGTATTTAGTACTTTTAATTGACTTAAATATGGTTTCAGTGCTGTTTTATCTGTGTTTATCGATTAAAAATGGAAATCAGGAAGCCCTAAATATCCATTAAAGAAAGCTCAGTTTCCTAGGTGCCAATAAAACAAACATGTGTAACACATGCTAGATCAGCCATCACCACTGTTACTTTCAGTATGAAATAGTACCATCTAGTGGATAGCTACTGTGGATCAAGTGTCCTTTTTGTGTTGTTGGCAGCTGTGCACTAGATGGCGCTTGTATCTTACTACTATACACACATGTTGTCTGGAAATCGCTGCCTTGTCCAAGTTTAAACTAATTTCAAGGAAGTTTTCAATTTATCCAGCTAATACATTTAAAACATGGATTGAAATGAGTTGCAATGTCATTATATTTTAATCTTTTAGTCGTTTAACTTGATTATTTTAAAAAGGATTATACATAAACTTGCTTAAACTTTTGAAAATATGATTCAAATATAACTCTTGATTTAATCAAGTAGTGGTTAATCCACGCTGCGCATTCGAATTCTTTAGGGTATCTGTGTACGTGTATCACACAGAGAATTGTGGAGGGTCTGGAACCAACCCCCAGCAATGTTGTTGAAGCTGACACCTGGGATCCTTCAAGAAGCTGCTTGATGAGATTCTGGGATTAATAAAATATTAATAACCAAACGAGGGCATGTGGGCTGAATGGCCTCCTCTCGCTTGTAAATTTTATGTTCTATGTTCTTATGTTAATCTAACTTCATATAAAGGGGAGAGGTGTGAAAAAACACAGCCTGCTCTTGAAATAGTCTGTATTGGAGTGTGACAGGATATCACCCAATGCCCTGTCAGAAATGTCACTGTGTCACTGTGTTTCACACAGAAGCAGCTGAGACACAGACAGAAATACAAATAGAGAATCCAGGAGAGACTGAAAGAAATTGAAGAGCTAAAACAGGCTGTGGAGTCACTGAAAGTGGGTATTATATTATTATTATTATTATTATTATTAAGAGATGGACTGGAACACATCTACAGAAGTTTACTGTCTATGCCTGATGTGTTTTGATATCAATTCTAATCTGTCCTCTACTGTGTTCTTTTCACCAGAGATTCATGGTAGAAATAAAGGGCGTGAGAAGATTCACGAGCTGATCTCGGGATCCATTGAGAAGACCCACATTGAGGTTATTGAGTTGATTGAGCTAACGAAGGCTGCAGGAATCAGGCTGAAGGACGATGAAGAAACTGGAGCAGGAGATTGCTGAGCTAAGGAGGAGAAACACTGAGCTGAAACAGCCAGAGACACAGAGGATCACATCCATTTCTACAGGTAACATCATTGTTAGAAACTCAAGTCCATAACTGGGATGGTTTCAGACAGACCTCCAATTGAATGAATCCTCTTATTTTGTGGAATGTTTTGGACCCCATTCTTTCACTGAAAACCCTTTTCTCCACTTTCCTGTTGTAGAATGTAGTCTCTGTGCCTCTCTCCTGAAGCTGAGACTTACTCAGCATTGCCAACATGAGATCTCTTTGGGGCTGTGAGGAAAGCTGATCTGTCTTAAAGACCATATTAGACTTCTGCAGGTGAAATGGTCAAATAACCACACAGGTTGGTGGGAAATAGATCTTTGGTAGAGATTTCAAAAAATATGGTGCTTGAGTGGAGGACAGTACTTGCAAGAGCATTAATAGCACTCTGCAGATTGCTGTGCTACAATGAAAATAGGCGGGAGGTGGCAGGGAGAGGAAGGAGTGAGGAGGTGCAGGGAGAGGGAGCAAGATGGTAGAGCAGGGAGCATTGAGGAGGTAGTAAGGACGGAGAAGAGAATTAAGCAGGGAGCATGGAGGAAGGAGCAGGGGAGTGATGAAGTAGATTGAGGAGAAGGTGCATGCAGGAGGGAGCAGGAGGTGGAGGAGAATGAGGAAGGAAATTGACTGATGAAGAGGAGAAGTGATGAGGATGGGAGCAGACAAATTCGTTGTATGTTTGATGGCACAAGGTCCGAATATGACAATTGCACTGTTGGCAAAAGATATGTGATGGAGGAGGAAGCAACACAGACCTAGTGCAGTGGGTATTTGTTCAGCTGACTTGGTCGCTGTAATTGACATAGAAGGAATACATATTCATTGTAATCATGAACATCTTGAAGTACAGATTTTACATCCGAAATGCCGGAATAAGCTTCTTGTGGTTTCTATTCAGATTGTTTGGAGTCTGTGTGTTGTAATAATCCACGTGTTTCAATTTATTTCTTCTTTTCACTTAGTGAATGAAGTTGCAGTTTATAGTCTGTATGCCCAGAGCCAAGGAAGTTAGAGCTGAGTTTTTAAAATGTAAGTCTGTTTCTACTGAAACATTTGATTGAAAAGATGTGCTACCCCATTGAGAGAAGAGCCACACTACAGAACAGGGAGGTGAGCTGAGGCAATTATTATTATTTATTAGTAATTGTGAAGCCATTAATCTACATTCTCCAACAAGTATTGGTTCAGACAGTGATGCAGAATGATTGGCGGAGGGCATTGTTGTTTGTTTTCCACCTAGACCTTCTCCCTAAATATCTTGGTATCCCTGAAATAGGTTAACCATCCATCTTTAATACATGGCCAATGCATGTGAAACCAGTTGTGGGGTAAATGAATAGCCATCCCTCCTAGCCATCCCCAGTTGGTAGTAAATGTATATTGCAGTATCACTGCACTGTGGGATGGATTGCCCATTAAAATATTAGATGATATTGAAGAGTGGATGATATTCATTGAAGATATTTATAAGCAAGGGTCTGAGTAAAATGGCAACATACCCTGTAGGAACATTAAGTGAACCAATTGTATGCAGAGCTACTAGGATTGGATCCAATTGGAAGAAGTTTGAGAGATCGAGGAATTATAATGAATAAAAACATTCAAACAGCAAGAGGGTTTAGCAACGTATAAGGTCCTTGTATTTTATTGTGTTGCATGCTCCTGTTGCTAACTGTTTACGTGAGGTGTATTGCCTTAATTATTTTTATTTTTTACATTTTGACCACTTTTATTTATAGATGGCTCATTAGCAGATACCTTCAGACTAAGATTTATCATCCTCCTGCCTACATATGTAATTATACAGTGAGCAGGAGGATGATGGGAAATAGTTCTGAGAGGTCCATGCCGGTCCACGGAAGCCATCTGAGGCAGAAAATGCAATTTAAAAAGTTTAAAAAGGGTCAAAATGTATTAAAAAAAAATAATTAAAATAATATACATAATTTCCATAAACAGGATGTGAGGATGCAGCAGACAATGACTGTTGATTTTCCAGTGATTTTGACTTTTCTAACAGCCTCCTACCTGGCCCTCTCTTCAATTAGACTCAGCTCACACTCGGGACCCCACACAGCGATAGAAACCCTGGTCTGTCTAAGGAAACAGAAAGGGTGATATGGAGGAGAGACAGTAATATCTCTGACTACTCAGAGAGATTTGACTGCTTATACCCAAGTGCTTTGCAGAGAGGGTTTGTCTGGGACCCGCTGTTACTGGGAGATTGAGGAGTGGGGGAGGGGTTGATAGAGCTACATAAAGGAATCAGCAGGAAAGAGAGATGATTCTGTACTTTGGATCCAATGACAAGTCCTGGAGTTTGTTCTGCTCTGATTCCAGTTACACTGCCCCTGCACAACAATGAAACTGAAATATCTGCCTACCCCCAGAATAGGAGTGTATCTGACTTTAATGCCGGCACGCTGTCCTTTTTATGGCGTCTCTGACACAATGACCTTCCTACAGATTCCAAACTACATCTACTGAGTCATTTATCCTGGGGTTTTGGCTTCATTATTATGAATCCCCTGTAACAATCACATGAATTTAGACTGTTTTGTGTTGTAAGAAACCTCTTTGTATTGAACTCCCTGTCTGTCCTCTACTCCTCGGTGAAGGGGAATGTCTTAACTGGTACAACTTTGGATGAAAGTTAGGGGTAAACGCGCCACCTGCAGAACGGTAGTATCATGTAATTATTTGTATTTAGTAAATAAAAGGATTCTTATACGAAATAATTGTATTTAATTTATTTTTTTAAGAATTATTATGTTTTATATATATTTTGAAATGGCATCCAATAGTCAGTGCTGTAGTTATTTTTAAAAAGGAACTAAGTTTGCTTTATTGTGTGTGTGTTTTGTTTTTGATTTCCAGTTTAATATTTGGGATTTTAGTAAATGTGATTTAATAAAAAAATTAACGTGATAGACTGACTTTTCATTTCTCAATACCACATGGTTTCTTCTCAAATGAGAATGAGCAAGAAAGAGGAATGAGAGAGAAAGAGGTCTGCAAAGTAGGGAAGCATTGTAAAGCAGAGTAGGGTCTGTGTGCTATAGGTGCTACTGTAAAGCACAGAGAGGTCTGGTAAAGCAGGGAAGCACAGGAAGCACAGAGAGGTCTGGTGTGCTATAGGAAGCATTGTGCTACAGAGGTCTGGTAAAGCATAGGGAAGCATTGTAGAAGCAGAGAGGTCTGTGAAGTATAGGGAAGCATTGTAAAGCAGCAGGGAGGTCTGGGTAAAGCACAGAGAAGCATCAAAGTAAAGGAGAGGTCTGGTAGCTAGGGGAAGCATTTGAAGCACAGAGAGGTGGTAAATGTATAGGGAAGCATTAAAACACAGAGAGGTCTGGTAAAGTAGGGAAGCATTGTAAAGCACAGAGGTCTGGTGGTGCTAGGAAGTAATAAAGTACAGAGGTCTGGTAAAGTATAGGAAGTATTGTAAAGCATAGAGAGGTGTGTGGTAATGGTAGGGGGGCTATCAGGAAAACACAGAGGTCTGGTAAAGCATAGGAAGCATTGTAGCACAGAGATAGTCTGGTAAAGTATAGGGAAGCATTGTGCTACAGAGAGGTCTGTAAAGCATAGGGGCATTGTAAAGCACAGAGAGGTCTGCTATAAAGTATAGGAAGCATTGTGTGCTACAGAGAGGTCTGTAAAGCATAGGGAAGCATTGTGGAAGTGGTTAGAAAGGTCTGGTAAATATGAAAGCATTGTAAAGCATATGGAGGTCTGGTAGCTATAGGGAAGCATTGTAGTTACAGAGAGGAAAGGAAAGTGTAGGGAAGCATTGTAAACACAGAGTGTTCCAGAAGTATAGGGAAGCATTGTAGCACAGAGGTTCAGGTGTTAGGGAAGGCATTGTAATGCACAGGAGAGGTCTGACTCTAACCTCTGGGCTTGAGACTCAGCTCAGTGATTTGGATTCCCAACAGCCTTAGTAAAGGTATTATTCAGCATGCCGCCACACCTTCGCGGAACGGCATTAAGAAAAGACTTCAGTACCTGGCAGGCCTTTTGCATATCAGGAGGTATTGGCCCTACCTTCTTCTTCTCCCTTGAGTCGGGTCCATGCCTCTCTACTGAATCACTTGCCTCAAAGAAGGTGTTTCTCCTCTGCAAATACAATTGAAACAAGTCCGTTGTCATTTTTTCTTCTCTTTAGACCGCCCCTATCTTTTCATGTTGTTTGAAATCATCCCAGCCCTTTCAAGTAAATCTCTGCTCAAGTAATCTTTAATTAACTATAATGGTAACTCTGTGTGGTGTTTGAACTAGCTGAGTTGGTGTGTGATTAGTACCAGGTGAGTGGTTTAATTGAATAGTTGTTTTGCTATCTGATTGTTTCACGCAGTTGGTTTTTTTATATATTACAGCCTATTTTAGCGCCTGGCCAGAAGCGCCCAGCCACAGAAGATTTCAACAAAAGAGCCGGGAGTTCATTGTGGAGTCCTACAGGTAACCAGAGTCTGAGGCAAAGAAGTAGGTAATTGGTCCTGCTCCTACTAATTTTTTAATTAACTATTTAAAATTATTATTTTTTATTAGTTGGTGTTTCAATTTGGGGAGGAGTGTGTGATTTTAAACCAGGTAGTGTGGTTATTTGAATATGGGTAAGGTTTACTGTAATTTGTATCGGGAGGGGTGGTTTGCATTTGATTGGTCTCACACAGCCTCCTGTAGTGGTGTGATCCCCTTTAAGTGTGTAAGCATTGTCCAATGAGAGCAGTTAGCAGTTGTTACCAGTCCTTGCGTAAAGTGAGATGGAACCCATTTAAGGGTGTGCATACAATAGTGGATTCAGTCTACAGGAACCAGGGACTGAGGCAGATGAGCTAGCTCCTGCTTCAAGTAATCTTTAACTACATTTTGCAACTCTGTAAGGTGGTGTTTGAATTAGCTGAGTTGGTGTGATTAGTACCAGGTGAGTGGTTTAATTGAATAGTTGTTTTGCTATCTGATTGGTTTCCACACGCAGTTGGTTTTATATATTAAGCAGCCTATTTTGCGCCAGCCAAGCGCCAGCCAACAGAAGAGCACAACAAAAGAGCCGGGAGTCTAGCTGTGGAGTCCCACAGGTAACCAAGGGGAGAGAGGTCTGAGGCAAGATAGGTAATTGAGATCCTGCTCCCTACTTTTTTAATTAATTATTTGGTATTATTTTATTAGTTGGTGTTTCCAATTTGGGAGGGTGTGTGTATGTGATTTTTAAACCAGGTAGTGTGGTTATTTGAATATTAAGGTGATTTGCAATTTGTAATTTCTCAGGAGGTGGTTTGCATTTGGTTGTCTCCACACAGCCTCCTGTGGTGGTGTGATCCCTTGAAGTGTGTGTATTGTGTCAATAAGAGCAGTTAGCAGTTGGTATGGTCCCCTTGCAAAGTGGGGTCTGGAACCCATTTAGGTGTGCATATAATAGTGGGATCAGTCTACAGGAACAGGGACTGAGGCAGATGAGGCCTAGCTCCTGCTTCAGTAATCTTTAACTACATTTGAACCCTTGTAAGGTGGTGTTTCCAGATGAGTTGGTGTGTGATTGAGTACCAGGTGAGTGGTTTAATTGAATAGTTGTTTTGCTATCGTTGGTTTCCACGCAGTTGGTTTTATATATTAACGGCAGCTATTTTAGCGCCAGCCAGAAAGCAGCCAGCCAAAGGATAGTCTAAAAAAGAGCCAGGGGAGTCCCCAGCTGTGGGAGTCCCTACAGGTAACCAGGTCTGAGCAAGATGGAGTGTAGTGGTCCTGCTCTACTAATTTTTTGATTAACTTTTAGTATTATTTTTATTAGTTGGTTATTTCAATTTAAGGGAGGAGTGTATGTGATTTTTAACCAGGTAGTGTGGTTATTTGAATATTAAGGTGATTTGCAATTTGTAATTTCTCAGGGGTGGGTTTGCATTTGGATTGGTCCCACACAGCCTCCTGGCGTGGTGTGATCCCTTTGAAGTGTGTAAAAGTATTAATGACGCAGTTAGCAGTTGTGCCAGTCCCCTTACAAAGTGAGGTGGAACCGGCCCAAGGGTGTACATATAATAGTGGTCAGTCTACAGGAAAGGGACTGAGCAGATGAGCTTTAGCTCCTGCTAAGTAATCTTTAACTTACATTTGGTAACTCTGTAAGGTGGTGTTTAGTGCTTGGGTTGGTGTGTGATTGTTACCAGGTGAGTGGTTTTTAATAGTTGTTTACTATCTGATTGGTTTCCACGCAGTTGGTTTTTTTATATATTAAGCAGCCTATTTTAGCGCCAGCCAGCGCCAGCAACAGAGAGCCTCACAACCAAAGAGCCGGGAGTTCACTTCCGTGGGGTCCTACAGGTAACCAGAGTCTGAGGCAAGATAGGTAATTGGTCCTGCTCCCTACTTGTTTTTAATTAACTATTTAAGTATTATTTTTTATTAGTTGGTGTTTCAATTTGGGAGGAGTGTGTATGTGATTTTAAAACAGGAGGTAGTGGTTATTTGAATAATGGGTGATTTTAATTTGTATTTCTCCCAGGAGGGTGGTTTGCATTTGATTGGTCTCCCACACAGCCTCCTGTTGGTGGTGTGATCCCCCTTTGAAGTGTGTAAGTATCCAATAGAGCAGTTAGCAGTTGTGCCAGGTCCCCTTGCAAAGTGAGGGGTGGAACCATTTTAAGGGTGTGCATATAATCTCAGTGGGATCAGTCTACAGGAACCAGGGACTGAGGCCAGATCGGCTAGCTCCATAGGCCTTCAGAATTTTTAACTACATTTGGGCCTCTATTAGGGTGGGATGTTTGGGTTAGCTGAGTTGGTGTGGGTGATTAGTCCTCAGTTGGGTCGGGAATTGGATTGGATTGTTTTGCTATCTATTGGTTTCACGTGATTGGTTGGAAAATTATTGTCTAGCCTATTTTAGCGGGCCAGAAGGATCTATTTCAGAAGGGCCTCTAAAGGAGCTGAGTCTAGCTGGGAGTCTACTGAGTCTGAGCCAAGATGGTAATTGGTCCTGCTCCTACAATTTTTTTAATTAACTATTTAAGGTTATTTTTATTAGTTGGTGTTTTCAATTTAGGGAGGAGTGTGTGTATGTGATTTTTTAAACCAGGTAGGTTTATTTGAATATTAAGGTGATTTGCAATTTGTAATTTCTCAGGGAGGGGTTTGCATTTGATTGATTGCCCCACACAGCCTCCCGTAGTGGTGTGATCCCCCTTTGAAGTGTGTAAAGTATTGTCAATAGAGCAGTTAGCAGTTGGCCCAGTCCCCTGCAAAGTGAGGTGGAACCCATTTAAGGGTGTGCACATAATAGTTGGTCAGTCTACAGGAACCAGGGACTGAGGCAGATGGAGGCTAGGCTCCTGCTTCAAGTAATCTTTAACATTTGGTAACTCTGTAAGGTGGTGTTTGAATTAGCTGGGGCTGAGTTGTGTGATTAGTACCAGGTGAGTGGTTTAATTGAATAGTTGTTTTGCTATCTGATTGGTTTCCCGCAGTTGGTTTTTTTTATATATTAAGTAGCCTATTTTAGCGCCCAGCCAGAAGCGCCAGCCAACAGAAGAGCCTCAACAAAAAGAGCCGGGAGTCTAGCTGTGGGAGTCCTACAGGTAACTAGAGTCTGAGGCAAGATAGGTAATTGGTCCTGCTCCTACTAATTTTTTAATTAACTATTTAAGTATTATTTTATTAGTTGGTGTTTTTCCTTTAGGAGGAGTGTGTATGTGATTTTAAACCAGGTAGTGTGGTTATTTGAATATTATAGGTGGTTACAATTTGTAATTTCTCAGGGAGGTGGGGTTTTGATTGGCTCCACACAGCCTCCCTGTAGTGGTGTGATCCCCTTTAGTGTGTGTAAAGTATTGTCAATAGAGCAGTTAGCAGTTGTGCCAGTCCCCTTACAAAGTGAGGTGGGAACCCATTTTGGGTGTTATATAGTGGTCAGTCTCTACAGGAACCAGGGACTGAGGCAGATAGGCTAGCTCCCTGCTTCCAAGTAATCTTTTAACATTTTGCAACTCTGTAGGTGGTGTTTAGAATTAGCTGAGTTGGTGTGATTAGTACCAGGTGAGTGGTTTTATTGAATAGTTGTTTTGCTATCTGATTGGTTTCACGCAGTTGGTTTTTTTTTATATATTAAGAACCTATTTTAGCGCCAGCCAGCCAAGCGCCAGCCAACAGAAAAAGCCTCAACAAAGAGCCGGGGAGTCTCTAGCTGTGGGAGTCCTACAGGTAAACCAGAGTCCTGAGGCAAAGATAAGGTAGTGGTCCTGCTCCTACTAATTTTTTGGTTAACTATTTAAGTATTTTTTTATTAGTTGGTGTTTCTAAATTTCCAGGAGGAGTGTGTATGTGATTTTTAAACCAGGTAGTGTGGTTGTTGAGATATTAAGGTGATTTGCAATTTGTATTTCTCAGGAGGGTGGTTTGCATTTGGATTGGTCTCCACACAGCCTCTGTAGTGGTGTGATCCCACGGAAAGTGATGACAAAAGTATTGTCAATAGAACGGTTAGCAGTTGTGCTTAATTCCCTTGCAAAGTCAGGGTGGAACCCATTTAAGGGTGTATATATAATGGTGGTCAGTCTGGGAACCAGGGACTGAGGCAGATAGGCCCCAGCTCCTGCTTCAAATGAATCTTACAACTACATTTGGTAACTCTGTAATTGGTGTTTGAATTAGCTTGAGTTGATTGTGATTAGTACCAGGTGAGTGGTTTAATTGAATAGTTGTTTCCTCTGATTGGTTTTTTCCACTAGTTGGTTTTTTTTATATATTCAAGCAGCTTATTTTGGCGCCAGCCAGAAGCGCCAGCCAACAGAAGAGCCTCAACAAAGAGCCGGGAGTCTAACTGTGGGAGTCCTACAGGTAACCAGGGGTCTGAGGCAAGATAGGTAATTGGTCCTGCTCCTACTAATTTTTTTAATTAACTATTTAAGCATTATTTTTTATTGAGTTTGGTGTTTTCCAATTTAGGGAGGAGTGTGTGTATGGCATTTTAAACCAGGTGGTGTGGTTATTTTGAATATTAAGGTGATTTGCACTTAATTTCTCCAGGGGAGGAGGTGGTTTGCATTTGGATGGTCTCACACAGCCTCCTGTGGTGTGATCCCTTTGAAGTGTGTAAAAGTATTGTCAATAGAGCAGTTAGCAGTTGTGCCAGTCCCCTTACAAAGTGAGGTGGAACCCATTTAAGGGTGATGCATATAATAATTGGTCAGTCTACAGGAACCAGGGACACAGGAGGCAGATAGGCCAGCTAACTCACTGCTTCAAAGTAATCCTTTAACCCATTTGGTAACTCTGTAAGGTGGTGTTTGAATTAGCTGGGGAGTTGGTGTGTGATTAAAACCAGGTGAGTGGTTTAATTGAATAAGTTTTTTTTATCTGTTGGTTTCCCAGTTGGTTGGTTTTTTATATTAAGCAGGCTATTTTAGTAACCAGCCCAAGCGCAGCCAACAGAAGAGCCTCAACAAAAGAGCCGGGAGTCTAGCTGTTGGGAGTCTACAGGTAACCAGGGTTCGAGGCAAGATAGGTAATTGGTCCTGCTCCTACTAATTTTTTTATTAACTATTTAAAATATTATTTTATTAGTTAATTGTTTCAATTTAGGGAGAGTGTGTATGTGATTTTAAACCAGGTAGTGTGGTTATTTGAATATTAAGGTGATTTGCAATTTGTAATTTCTCTCTCCCGAGGGTGGTTTGCATTGATTGGTTCCACACAGCCTCCTGTAGTGGTGTGATCCCCTTTGAAGTGTGTAAAAGTGTTGTCAATAGAGCAGTTAGCAGTTGTGCCAGTCCCCTTGCAAGTGAGGTGGAACCCATTTACAGGTGTGCATATAATAGTGGTCGGTCTACAGGAACCAGGGACTGAGGCAGATAGGCTAGCTCCTGCTTCAGTAATCTTTAAATTATTTGGTAACTCTGTAAGGTGGTGTTTGAATTAGCTGGGTTGGTGTGTGTGATTAGTACCAGGTGAGTGGTTTAATTGAATAGTTGTTTTACTATCTGATTGGTTTCACGCAGGGTGGTTTTTATATATTAAGCAGCCTATTTTAGCGCAAGCCAGAAGCGCCAGCCAACAGAAGAGCCTCAACAAAAGAGCGGGGAGTCTAGCTGTAAGGAGTCCTACAGGTAACCAGAGTCTGAGGCAAGATAGGTACTGGTCCTGTTTACTAATTTTTTTAATTAACTATTTAGTATTATTTTTATTAGTTGGTGTTTCAATTTAGGGAGGAGTGTGTGTATGTGATTTTAAACCAGGTAGTGTGGTTATTTGAATATTAAGGTGATTTGCAATTTGTAATTTCTCAGGGAGGGTGGTTTTTTTTGATTGGTCTCCACAGCCTCCTGTGGTGTGTGATCCCTTTGAAGTGTGTAAAAGTATTGTCAGCCAGAGCAGTTAGCAGTTGTGCCAGTCCCTTGCAAAAGTGAGGTGGAACCCATTTAAGGGTGTGCATATAATAGTGGTCAGTCTACAGAACAGGGACTGAGGTAGATAGGCTAGCTCCTGCTTCAAGTAATCTTTAACCACATTTGGTAACTCTGTAAGGTGGTGTTTTGAATTAGCTGAGTTGATGTGTGATTAGTACCAGGTGAGTGGTTTAATGAATAGTTGTTTTTTGCTATCTGATTGGTTTCCACGCAGTTGGTTTTTATATATACAGCCTATTTTAGGCCAGCCAGAAGCGCCAGCCAACAGAAGAGCCTCAACAAAGAGCCGGGAGTTCAGCTGTGGGAGTCCCACAGGTAACCAGAGTCTGAGGCAAGATAGGTAATGGTCCCAAGCCACTAATTTTTTTAATTAACTATTTAAGTATTATTTTTATTAGTTGGTGTTTCAATTTAGGAGGAGGTGTGTGTATGTGATTTTTTAAACCAGGTAGTGTGTTTATTTGAATATTAAGGTGATTTGCAATTTGTAATTTCTCCAGGAGGTGGTTTGCATTTGGATTGGTCTCCACACAGCCTCCTGTAGTGGTGTGATCCCTTTGAAGGTGTGTAAAAGTGTTGTCAATAGAGCAGTTAGCAGTTGTGCCAGTCCCCTGCAAAGTGAGGGTGGAACCCATTTAAGGGTGTGCATATAGCAGTGGTCAGTCTACAGGAACTAGGGACTGAGGCAGATAGGCTAGCTCCCTGCTTCAAGTAACTCTTTTAACTTCACATTTGGTAACTCTGTAAGGTGGTGTTTGAATTAGCTGAGTTGGTGTGTGGATTAGTACCAGGTGAGTGGTTTAATTGAATAGTTGTTTTTGCTATCTGATTGGTTTCCACGCAGTTGGTTTTATATATTAGCAGCCTATTTTAGCGCCAGCCAGAAGCGCCAGCCAACAGAAGAGCCTTACTCAACAAAAGAGCCGGGAGTCTAGCTTCAATGGAGTCCCACAGGTAACCAGAGTCTGAGGCAAGATAGGTAATTGGTCCTGCTCACTAATTTTTAATTAACTATTTAAGTATTATTTTTTATTAGTTGGTGTTTCAATTTAGGGAGGAGTGTGTATGTGATTTTAAACCAGGTAGTGGTTATTTGAATATTAAGGTGATTTGCAATTTGTAATTTCTCCAGGGAGGGTGGTTTGCATTTGGATTGGTCTCACACAGCCTCCTGTAGTGGTGTGATCCCCTTTGAAGTGTGTAAAAGTATTGTCAATAAGAGCAGCAGTTGTGCCAGTCCCCTTGCAAAGTGAGGTGGAACCATTTAAGGTGTGTATAATAGTGGTCAGTCTACAGGAACAGGGACTGAGGCAGATAGGCTAGCTCCTGCTTCAAGTAATCTTTAACTACATTTGCAACTCTGTAAGGTGGTGTTTAGAATTAGCTGAGTTGGTGTGTGATTAGTACCAGGTGAGTGGTTTTATTGAATAGTTGTTTTGCTATCTGATTGGTTTCCACGCAGTTGGTTTTTTTTTATTAAGTAGCCCTATTTTAGGCGCCAGCCAGAAGCGCCAGCCAACAGAAGAGCCTCAACAAAAGAGCCGGGAGTCTAGCTGTGGGAGTCCTACAGGTAACCAGAGTCTGAGGCAAGATAGTACTGGTCCTCTCCTACTAATTTTTTAATTAACTATTTAAGTATTATTTTTTTATTAGTTGGTGTTTCAATTTAGGAGAGTGTGTATGTGATTTTAAACCAGGTAGTGTGGTTATTTGGGAATATTAAGGTGATTTGCAATTTGTAATTTCTCAGGGGGTGGTTTGCATTTTTGGTCTTCCACAGCCCCCTGTAGTGGTGGTGATCCCCCTTGAAGTGTGTAAAAGTATTGTCAATAGAGCAGTTAGCAGTTGTGCCAGTCCCTTGCAAAGTGAGGGTGGAACCCATTGGGGGTGTGCATATAATAGTGGTCAGTCTACAGGAACCAGGACTGAGGCAGATAGGCTAGCTCCTGCTTCAAGTAATCTTTAACTACATTTGGTAACTCTGTAAGGTGGAAGTTTGAATTAGCTGAGTTGGTGTGTGATTAGTACCAGGTGAGTGGTTTAATTGAATAGTTGTTTTTGCTATCTGATTTAGGTTTCCACGCAGGTTGGGTTTTTATATATTAAGCAGCCTGTTTTAGCCAGCCAGAGTAATAACAGAAGAGCCCCAACAAAGAGCCGGGAGTCTAGCTGTGGGTCCAGCGCAGGGGAGGCCTGCACTGAGACGCTGTTCAATAGATCCAAACTCACCGGGCTCTAGAAGAAGCTATCTACTAGTCAGGTCTGTACCCTCCACCCTACTGGCCTTACTGTGCCCTTTGTCCTGCTGTTGACTGTCTCTCACATCCCTGTTTCTGTCCTCCCATCCCGTCCCTCTGCCCTCCCTCCCTGCCCCTCCAACCCCCAACCTCATTTTTCTGCCTCTCCCCCCGCACACTCTCTGGTGCACTTTCTGGAACTGTCACTCTTCTGCTAACAAAGCTGATTTCATCTCTGCCTTTGCCTCCCCACCTCTTTCAAGCTGGATTCCTTGTCTTACTGAAACCTGGCTGTCCCCTGATAACACTGTTACTCCTGCTGCCCTGTCCTCTTTCCCTGTCCCATACCCCGTCCCCACTGGACGGGAGGAGGGATATTTCCCTCCCTCCTTACTCTTTTCTGTCCCTCCATCTCATCTCACTCTCTGTCAGTACCTTTGAATTTCATGCAGTCCCCTTCAACCTTTTCCTGTCAACCTGCTTTCATTGTTTATTTTGCAGCCCCTGGGGCCTCACCAAACTTTTCTGATGAACTCTGACTATCTACTCTCCCATCCCTCCTCCCTGTCTACCCCGACACATTCCTGTTGGGTGACTTCAACATCCATCTCTCCAACCCAGCCACTCTGCTGGTTCCTCCCTCTCACCTCTCATTCTGTCTCTCTCCGCCCCTCCCGCCACAAAGCTGGATGGGCTCACTTTCCAGGGCTGTAACCCTCCACCTCCTGTCACCCCTGGACCTACTCTGGATCACTGAACAAATATAACATATGTTCCTCCCCTAACCTGCACCTCCTTTTGCACTGTCACTCTGTGCCAGAACATCCGCCTATATACCCTCTGTCCTACCCACTGCCTATATAACCATCCTCCCATGGAATATTCTAAGCGAACTCTCCGTGGACTTTCTTGGCTCCACTTTTCTCCCACCACCTCCTCCCTCGACCCCTCTGTCCCCTCACCTCCCGTCCTGCTGCCCCTCCCCTCCCATCCCTGGCTTCCTCTGCGCCCGCAAGAATCACACACTGCGATCTGTTGAAAAAATGGAAGAGAAACCAAACCCTGCTGCCCTAGACTCACCGCACTCTCCCTCCTTCCCTTCCTCCTCTCTCCTCTACAAATGTGCTTATTTCCAATCTGTAATCCAAGCCTCCACTAACAACCCACGAAACTATTCTCACCTTTCTCCCTCCCAAACCCTCCCCTCCTCCTCCCTCCTCTATCCCCTGATGACTTTGCCTCTTCTTCTAAAATTTCAGATATCCAAACCTTTAACACCTCTCCCTCCCCCGCCCCCCCCCGGGCCCAACTCCTACACCCACTGCAACCCCTACTAACTCACCCCTCCTTTCCCACCTTCTTGCCCCTCTCAGACTCTGACCTCTCCTCTTGCTCCAGGGTCACAAACCCACCACGGTGCCTTGACCCCTCCCCTCACCTCTTCAGTTGCTGCTCCTGCTCTACTCCCTTCATCTCCTCCTCCTCAACACCTCTCTACTTTCTGGCATCTTCCCTCTGCCATTTTCAAAAGCCTGGATCTGCCCCTCCTCAAAACCACCCTCGACCCCACCTCCTCCCAGAGCTACCGGATCTGTCTCCCTCCTACCCTTCCTCTCCAAAACCCTCGGGACGGATTGTACACCGCCAGCTATCTGCTTTCCTGTCCAACCACTCTCTGCTTGACCTCCCAATCTGGGCTTCCGCCTTATGCTCACCCACTGAAACCGCCACCCTGTCACTGTCACCAACTCACTTTAAATGTGCCCAGCTGCCTCTCTTCTCCTCTGTCCCAATTCTCTCGACCTCTCTGTTGCCTTTGACACTGTTGATCACTCTATTCTACTATCATCTCTTGCTGACCTGGGGATCTCTGTTTTTTTCTCTGGCCTGGTTCTACTCCCTGCCTCCAACCCGCACTTACCGGGTAACCTGGTGGGCAACCTCCACACCTCACCCTCTCTTAACTGGAGTCCCCAAGGGTCGGTCTTGGTCCTCTCCCGTTTAACTCTCTCTGCACCCGTCCCTGGGCCCCCCATCGCATCCTATGGTTTCTCATACCATTTCTATGCTGATGATGCTCAGATTTTTTCCTGCTCCTTCCCCACCTCTGACTCCACCATCTCACTCACGTATCTCACCTGTCTGTCTGTTATTTCCTCCTGGATGCACTGTCACCTCAAACTCAACCTCTCTGAAATCTGACCTCAGCAACTTCCTCCTCCTCCCCCTCCTCTGATCTCTCTGTCTCTGTTTCTCTGGAATCACCACACTCTCTCCCTCTTCTCCGCTGGAAGAACCTGGGAGTCACCCTGGACCCCTGCCTCTTATTCCCCAGCACATCTCCACTCTTGCACGCACTTGCCGATTCTTCCTGAGCAACATCTGAAGAATCCGACCTTCCTCACCAACTATGCTACCCAGCCCTGGTCCAGGCCCCTGGTGCTCTCCCCTTCCTAGACTACTTTAACTCCCTCCTGGCTGGCCTCCCCGGTTCGATCGCCCGATCCAGCTCATCCAGACTCTGCTGCCCGCCTGGTGTTCTCTCTTGCCGCAAAACCCATGCACGCTTATCCGCTACTCATTTCAGGCTCCACTGGCTCCGGATCTGCGGCTGGCGTCCAGTTCAAGACTCTTGTACCCCAGCCTACAGGATGCTGTGACCAGTCTGCGCCCAGCTACCTCCAGACCCTCATCTCTCCCTTACACCCCCACTTTCACGTCCGCCCGCCTGCACTAGAAGACTGGCTCTGCCACCGCTACGCCCCTGCCCAAAGTCACGGCTCGGCTCCACCCTTGTTCAAGGGGTGGACGGAATGACCTTCCACCCCATGATGTCAGGACTGCCCAGTCCCTGACCACATTCCGGCCTCCTTAAGACCCACCTCTTCAAAGAGCACCTGTAGAACTCTCTGTTTGTATCCTGGGACACTATCACGCTTCATGTAAATGTGTGCTTTATTTTGCTATCAAGCCCCTATTTTTACTGTTTTAATCCTGTACTTCAGGAGAATACTGTAATCTGCCAAGTGTTTAACCTGTAGTACTTTTGTATTTAATCACATCCTGATGTAACTATCACTTTATTACCTGCTGTATTATTGAATTGTGGTTTGTCAAACTTGTACTTTGCTTGAACAAAAGTTATTGTATTTCTTGCTCTTATTGTATTACTTGTATTGTAACGCTTTGAAATGTTTTTGCTTACGATTGTAAATTAAAGCCCTGGATAAAATCTGCTGAAATAAATAATAATAATAATAATAATACATTGCAGTTCAGAGCCAATATACATACATATATATTGTTAACATCCTGACAACTTTTTACATGTATAACTCTAAAGTCTGTTTCAAAGCTCTTTTCAAATGGCAGCTCTAGTGCACTGATAGTGTCAGGATTATTGCCCACATTGTCCAAACAGTTAACACAGCAATTACGATCCATGATGTGGTTTTCGGAACAGAAAATGTATTTTCGGAACCCTTACACACCCTTTAACCCCATGTTATTTGTTCTCCAAGCTGTGCAATAAGCATTTATTAACATGAGATATGCAATGGGATTACAGAAGATAAGGACGTTTTTTAGAATATGAGCCAATATCAAGATCAAAACAGGTACAAAAAAGTCAGGCAGTGATACATTGCAATTGTGTGTACTGTGGTTACCCAACAGCATTGTTTAGTTCTGATTACTTTATGCCAAGTATTGTGCAACATTTTAAAGAGAAATTTCTATGCTTTTGGTATCATTCAATGACCTTGATGGAAAGTATTTATTGAAAAAGAAAATACATACTGTAATGTATTTTTTACTCATTTGGTCAAAAGCAAATAATACCCACATTTACTTGCATCACCGTAGACCTACTTATTTGTAAAATAAATTGCTGTAATAAAAAATCATGAATGCATTTTTTTTCACATTTTCTTCCAAGCCTGAAGCACAACAAAAGAAATTAGAACTTAAAAGGCTGCAGTCAACAGGGCCTAAAAGAACCTTTAATCAAGCTTGGGATTTGGAACCCCACTGAACACAGGTCATATCCTGAATATATTGTTTTATACAGACAAAAAAAAAAAAGAACACAATGGTGTGCCATCTGATTGACAAGGTAAAGGATGATTATGGGTCTGTCAAGCATGTAATCATTCTTTAAAAAAGAAGAGCTGTGCGTTGTTAACATTCTCAACTGTCTATTAGTTTGATGGAATCCTTGCATCCAAGTTCAAATAACTAATGCTTGGAACCTCATATGTTTACTTCCACTGGTAAACATTTTACATTTAATCCAATTATACAACATGACAGAATAATGCTCTTTACTGGTATTTTCTAATTTCCAGCAATTGTAATTTACAGGTACTTTCTTTGATTCCAAAGATAGCCTAGATACAAATAAAATAAAACTTGGAGAACCAGTTATATGTCACATTGTTAACAACTAAATTGCTAGCATTCCAATGGGAAGATGACATTTCAAGTTGAATTGAACCCCACTCATCTGTAATCACAGGTGTTGTCATGAAGAATAAGCAGCTAATGGGTTTCTAATACAGGTGGAGTTTTGTGTGGCAGACTGAGGCACCTGGAAAGACAAGCAAAGTATGGACTGCCTATCGCCTATGACAGTGGATTTCAACCTTTTTAAAACTGTACTCCCTTTTGTCTGGTTTCAGTTGAAGTGCCCTTTCAATTGCTCTTTACAATTTTACCACCGTTGCAATATAAGGCAGGATAATCTGATTAATAATTTATTTGTCCTGTTTATTTAATATGTAATTTATTTCACAACAGTTTGGGACTGACAAACTGGTATTGGACAGAATACCAAACGTTATGTCATACAACAAAAGTGCAGAGTTCAAAGCAAAGGTGAGCCAAACAGAATGCTTGGGTATATGTGGGCCCAAAGGTTAGAGGCAGTTGGTGAGGAGGTTGTATAATGCACCAAAGTGGTGCACTTAGAGAACTGCGTCCCATTCTGATCACCACAGTGCCAAAGGGAACATTTGGGCCCCTGGACAGAGTCCAACAAGATCAGCCAGACTAATCCCAAGGCTTAAAGGAGTGAACTCTGAATATAGGCTGAAAAAGAACTGAATCTATTTACCCCAGAATAAAGAAGAAACTAGGGGCACAGTTGAAATCTTTAAAAAGGAGTTGACATATACTGAGCATCTAAAGAAATGTATCCCTTATATTTGAGCATCAAAGGAAACTTATCACTTATATTTGGATAAAATTCACCCAGATGTGATCGAAAAAATGACAAACTCAGTGACTTTTTTTATTGTGCTGATTGACAAATTGACACCACAAAATGCTGCAAAATTATCTGTTGATCTTGGGCAGGTGTTGTGACTCGGTTTCCCAGTTCTCAAACCTGTCATTGACAGAGTGTGTCTGGTTATACCGTCTACCAGGTTTGAAATTGCTGGCTGTGAGCACTTTTAACTATGAGCCACGAGTATGCTGCCCTAGTCCAGCCTCTAACATGCAGATTGCACGCGAGCGCCTCTCTTGACAGATGTGGCATATTGTTTTTTTTCTGTGATTGTCTTTTATTGCTTTATTGAAGCTTGCAATTCAACAGCTGAAATCACTCTATATCAAGTGTCCAATCAACTGTCTCACTAATTAGGTGATTAAGTGCATATGTTTTCAGTCATAGTCACTCCAAGCATTGTCATGGTCAAGAATGAATGATCGAGTGATTAAAAAGAAAACAAAACATTTTGTGAATGTCCATCATTTATATACATTATTTTTTTTTCAAAAATAAATGTGTTATAATAGTGATAAGTTTATTTTTATGATCGGTATATTTACCCCAACTATTAATTTAAGTGCAGTGCAGAAACCATGACTAGAGAAGACAGTTGGAAATCAAGTGGTGATAATAGGAATGGGTTACCCTAGTCATGATGTAGAGGTAGAATCAGTTGGATCCTTTCAGACCACACTTGACAATTTTTTTGAGATCAATGAGCGAATAGCAACCCAGGTGAGCTTAGATGGCCGAATTGTTTCCTTGTCCGTAGACTGTCTTCTGTTCTTGTTAATGTATTTGATTCTGTTGTTGTAATTGCATTTGGTTTTTATTATTTTGCTCTACTGAGGTCAAGTATTACAATATTCTGAGCTGTGTCATATGGATTTGTTTGCATGAATGAACTATTATTCTCCCTTAGCCTTGCATTATAACTTCTTCTTTACTTTGTATTTTAACTTGTGCCCCAACACAAGACAGGGATGTTGCTGTGTCTTTTGCTTACGTTTTCTGCTAGAGATAAACCCAGATACAAGAAGTAAAAGGTCATGCTAACATGTCAGGCAATGGATACACTGCTGTCTGTAAATTGCTTTTTAATATAAGAACTTTTATGTTCTGAAGCTATATTCATCTGTTGAAAGGTTTATCTGAATGCTAAAGATGATTGGGAAATATCACCAGCATTCATATTTGTAGTTCTATAACACACACATGCCCCTAATTATATGTTACTTGAAATATTTATTATGTCTTGAGGATTTAAATGTTTTCCTGAATTGTAAAAAATATAGGGGAACAAAATCATCACAAAATTTACAAAATACCCATACTATTAACTTTAAACTAATTATGTCTTGAAGATGATCACGTTTGGTTCAAAAGCCACATCATTAGTAATTTAAAATTAAAAGAAAAAAACAGTAGAACACCTGCTAAATATTATTTTCCATATTACTGGACACAGGACATTTCACTGCAGTCCTGTGTGCTTCTATATTGCTACAAATGTGGCTTTTAAAATCAAATCTAATTGGTCCATTATGACACAAGTCATTGCACTTGATGAGTTATCGATCAAACAGCTAATGTAATGTGATACAGCTATACAATACAGATTCTGACACTTCAATTGATCAAACCATCCCTGATCCAGCTCAGTAGAGTTATTGATCCGGACAAAGTCATGGGACTAGAGGTAACAAGTCAGGGTTTTTGTGCTTGTTAGTACAGGCCCCCCCTTTCTGTAATGGTGGTTTCTTGTCTTTTTTTATTGATATATTTTTTAGTCTGCCCTCCTGCTGAAATGACACACATGTAATACCAAACCATCGCACTTCTTACTTCCCCGCTAAATGCTTTTGATGTCCAATAAGACAGTTTACAAGACAGCATGGACGTCTGAGTATTCTATTTCCAACTTATATTTCTCTTCTGGATTTGCCAAAATCAGTGACCTGTCTCTAAGATGACCTTGGTTTGTGATCTAGGAGAACAAACTCTTTCTCATTTATATAGAAAACCATTTGCTGAGGCAAAATAAAAACCAAGTTGCATTTTTTTTTTTTTTTTTTTTTTTATTCATTGATTTTATTTGGCTTGTTGCTCATCTGCAATGAATACTAGAACCACACTTTAAACATGTTTAATGTACTAAAAGTCTAATATAAAATGGATCACAGGCTGAATGTATATGGTGACCATGTCTCTTATGGTGTGGACTGACTTTTGAAGCTGTTCTTTGGGGGAGCAATGGGGCATTAAAAAGGACATTTCTAAATCAGAAAGAAACTAGAAAAGGAATTTTAGAATTAGCTGTTACCACACATGATTCATTCTATTCAAGTCATTCTTAAAAATGAGGGCTTCTCACTTTGTTCTTTAAAGTTATATTATGCTATCTCAGGAGCTCAGGAGACAAGGTAGTCATCAAAGGTTCACAAATAGGAAGTGCAAAAAAGATTGCCTTTCAAGGTGTCACTTTTTATAGCACGTCACCTTATGGCTGGATAATACTTGTTTAAACATAATCAGGTAAGGAGTCATTCATTCCCCTGTAGTTACTGTGTTATCCTCATGTAATTACAGTATAAACACTGACACTTAGGAGGAAGTGTTACAGAGAAAATGAGAATTAACAATATTGTTATGTTGATATAAAACTATTAAGAAACAGAGTCCAGTGTTAAACAAGAAGTGTTGCTTGGAGAGACTTTTAACACACCAAACCAGGACTTATGCATTCTGTCCCCTGTCGGGCAATGAAGAAGAAGCTTTATAACCATGAAGGCAGAGGATCTCTGCTCTTTTTGCACAGTGGTTAAGTAGCTCGCTTGCTATGTGCGAGGTAGCCAGTTTGTGCCAGCTCCACCACTGTTACAATCATACCCAATGACATTCCAGTTAACTCAGCATTGGTTGTGCAAAATTGCTTTGTATTTATCTTTTTACATACATGTCATGCATGTACTGGTATCTTTCCTATGCATGCAAGTCTCTATAGAAACTCTGCAGAACAACAGCCTCCACAATGCACAAGGCACTTCTTGCCAAATGGTCATGATCAGTTGTTAACATTTTAACAACATTGTGAACACAGGAAAAGGCTAAGTAAAGTTTAAGTAAAAGTTGTTCAGCTCAGTTTTCTGAAATAGAGATATATGTTTTAAAAGTGGTAAAAACACTTTGAAAGATGACATTTCAAATGCTAAAGGCTGTTAACACCTGATTATGGGTCATTAAGAATCAAATAGGGACATTCTGAGTTTGCTGTGTGAAGGGATTTTAATAACATGTTAGTGCTAAGGTGCACAGGTTTACCTTTCAAACAAACTAACCACCTCTGAGTATGTATTATCAAAAAGCAATACTAGTGCAATGTAGAAAAAATACAGGATTTATACACATGCATTAAACCTGTTTATGTCATCATTATGAACTCAAGTTCAAATTGTCACTTTTATGTATCTTTGTGCCTAAATGATTTATATTTGTGTAAGATTCAATGCTTGAGCTCTGCTTATTTAAAGGGGCCTTTATCGATTTACCTTAACACAAAACGGATACATACAAAAATCTAAAAATACAGGTAATACTTGCAAGAGATAAGTTCCAAGATAGCAGGTTAATATTCGTATTTCAATTTTGCTTGCAATGCACAGGCTACTTTATAAAAAATGATTTCAGAACTGAGAAGGTGAGGAGAGAGAGAGAGAATATGCACGGGAGAAGCATTGGATTAGTGAATGATAATGTGTTATTTTAATTACAAGTGAGGTGTGCTTTTTATTAACATTTGAATTGGTTACTAAGTTGAAAGCATTGTTTGGTTAAAGTAAAGTCGTTAGGAATAGAACCTCTGCATGAATGAATGCAGCACTTCCACCTTTACAATATTGCTCTTCTGTCTCACCTAGACTAACAAAGATTGGGATCCTGTTCTATAATTCAAAGCAATCACATTGTGTCTGAGGTTAAATTAACCAGAGCCAACTGTGTTTGTTCCCCATGTCAGATAAGGTTCATTCTTGCCCTTACTGGCACAGAGGTGTATACAGATAACTGCCTCAGGCAAACAAAGGAACAATATTCACTTTTGATATGATACAGAATATGATGCTATATTGTTATAGTAATTGATTCAAAGACTTTTGAGACCAGGCTGCACTGTAGCTGCTTAAATAAACAGCCTTTATTGTTGTTCTTGAGTTTGTATATGTTTGTTCTTATTCTGAACACCCTTCATTAAACTATTTTATAAAGAGGGGGGAGTTTCTCGTTATACATGTGGTTAAAAAAAATAATAATAATAATAATTTTAAATAACAACAATTATAATAAAATAAAAAAATAAATTTTACCTTACGTTTTTTTGGGCTTATTGGACCCATCTGCACCCACTTAGCGCCCATAATCAGCATACCAATGACCTTTGCATTTAGTGCATCACGATGTGATCCAAATTGGGTCCTACAACATGACAGTTGATTTATTTACTAAAAAATCAACCCTATCCTCTCTGTCTCACCCATACATTCTATCTGTCAAGCTGATAGACAGGCAGTATGTATTTTGTTAACTGTCAGTCACTCATTAATTCATCTCATAGATGAATGTCTTCAGTGTCTAGTGTTTCACAACCGCCCATGCACAGGAACAGAATTCATCACTGTGCTCTGTAACTGTACATGGCTAATTCTGTCCATCTATGCCCTTTCTCCCTTCACTGCTGTGTGTGCCTGTATGAATATCCATGGCTCATACCTGCCTGCTAAGTAGATAGAGCTTTTTAGTCTGAAGTCTTTCTTCACCTTCAAAGGCACCCACCTCACTGTTGTGATCCACTGTAACTTCACACGGTCTTGTATCCTATCCCCAAGCACCAGGGGAGGGCTGTTGTGAGCTGAGATGAGGGGTGAGTAAACTTTCTATTAAATCTTTTTGGAAACACCTTTACTTTAGGTTGTCTAATTACTGTGTATTTACATAGCATTTACATACTAGTTACATAGCAAATAGTAGTTACACAGTACTTAATCATTTACATTGCAATGCTATTCTGCATAGTTACAATTAAAAAAAAAAATATATATATATATATATATCATATTTAAACTATATATATCATATTTAAACTATATATATATATATATATATATATATATATATATATATATATATATGTTATAGATGGACAGAATACTACAAAATGGTAGCATTTTATTTAAACCAACTTAATGACAAACATAATGGCAGTTGCAACAATGATGGCAATCACAAGAGAATATATTTTTTTTATGTATTGTCAAATGTCAAGGCAGAAATGTCCTTTCATTAACCTTTGGCTGCCAGCTTAGGCCCTGCCTGTGCATGCTGGGGAATGCTGCAATGCCTCTAAAAGCGTGGCTGTAAGTGGAATTTATGAGTTGCAGTGACTTAAACTGTCATCCTTTCAGAGCAATATTAGAGCTCAATCTGTCGGGTAAAAATGTCACTAACCTTCAAACTGTATCTACCTTTACAAATTAGACCTATAACCTCACAACTGACGCTGAAAGACTAGAACATGCCTTTTATCCTCCAGAATTATTGTAATGTGTTATTTTCTGGCATCCCAAAATGTTTATTGTCTCGTTTACAACTGGTTCAAAATTGGACCAATAGTGTCAAACCTCAACTTATTTAAAAACTGGTTACAAAATACAGAACATAAACTTTTTTGAAAAGGTAGCAGATGTATATTTCAATTTTCAATCATTAAGTAATTGCTTGAGACATGATGGTACTACATTTCAGTTAATTAGTCTTGTAAAATTCCCCTTTGGGTACCAGATTAATGATATCGGCATCATTTAACAATTACCAGTTCAATTAGACATGTGTTCAAACCACATGGGACAAGTATTACCACGGAATTGTTATTATGGTTGATAATTTAAGGTATAAATAAATGGTAACACATCACATTAAATGTCTCTAATTACTGTGAATTTACATAGTAGTTACATAGTAAATACATGTGGACTCCCCTATAATTACAATGTTATTATGCATAGTTACAATGTTGCTTAATGTGCAAAAACTTTTTTTCATAATATAACCCTCATCCTAACCTTAACCATAACCCTAACCTAACTCTACACCCCTTACCCATAACCCCTCTAACCTTAACTTCTAAACTAACCTTAACCCTTTTCTGATAAATTTGTGTGCTTATACATATGGTGCAAATGATTACGTGTATAAACACCCATGTATTTACTATGTAACGTAACAGGGCAAACAGCCCTGTACATTGTTTTGTTTATTTTATTTTTAGAGCGGGTCCCCTCCGCCCCTGTGTTATTTTGTATTGTTTATTTGTTTATTGTATATGACGGAAGCCGCAGGTTTTGTTTTTTGTATTTATTGTTATTATTATGTTTAGATGACGGCGAGTATGTTTGTTTTTATTATTTGCACGGGATGGGAAGCCCATCCATAGTAATTAATAAACTTCACGTGCAGATTGTACGAGCGGTAATGGAATAATTAATTGCAAACTAGTTAAACCCTCGCCCACGAATAAAAGGCTGCAGCTCTCCAGCTTCGGGGTGATGTTGGAAGGAGAGAGAACGAGAACAGAGAGAAAGAACGTAAACGATAAAACAATACAGGAACAGTGACAGCGACTGCCCAGCCCTGACCTGTATGGTTTATTTATTATTTGGTGTCGCGAGATTTGTTTTGTTTAAACCTTTTATTTTGCTCTGTTGAGCAGTGTGTTTTTGTTTAAATATTTTATTTATTTTTGTTGTTTGTTAATAAAATGGCAGCCACAATTCTTTACTTTACCTGCAGTACTCTCTGGTGTCAGTTTATTTCCCTTCCAAGCTTCAAGCGTGACGCCAGACCACTCAGCCACCCTGTCACAGTAACTAATATGCAAATACACAGTCATTAGAGACACTTAATGGCAAAGTGTTACCCAACTAAATATATGGATTTTATAAACCATTTAGCTAGATAAAATACTTTTGATGCATTAACTATTGCAGCCTTTACATTTGTATCTATTAAACCCCTTGATTTGCCATCACTTTGTGTGTACTGTTTGCATACATTTCTCCATCAAGTCATGTCACTTCCACAGGACCCGCCCACTAGGTGAGCTTTTAGAAACATGGAAGATTGGTTGGACTTCTAAAATAGTGTAGAGGCCTGTGTTACGTTAATCTCTGTGGTTGGCTTTGGTTTTACTGGGTCTGTTTGGGGGTTTATTCATAAGTCAACTCATATGAAGTGAGGGTTTAGGTACCAAACGCCATTGGTGACTTGCCACAACACCAGTCTTTAAGGGGGCTGAGGTAGGAGATTATTAATAGTGGAGCCAAGCCAGAGTGATGGTGTTCAGGATGGAGTGAGCTGTGTTGAGGGTTATTCCTGCTTGAAAAATGACCGTTTTATAAGAAACCAGTTTTGTGGTCAGAATCATCAGAGCAATCAGTTTCAATTTAGTTTTTCTCCTTTTAAGTTTGCTTGTGGAAACCGACCTGATCTGTTTGTTGCTTTGCCATTTGTCATGATCATAGACTTTAACCTTTGAGTAGTGAGTTCTAAAAATGCACTACAGGAGTGAGTTTTTTTCGTCTTCGTATAAACTTGATTATTAGAGTACAGCGCACAAAACAAGCTGAAAGCTATATGTTTGTATGTATGTAATGAATACTGAAGCCGAATAAAGACAAACATTTTTACTGTAGATAAAAAAAACAATAAATATATTTTTTTTTAGTCATAGGGAAAGGTTTTGACTAAAAATAACATGTAGGCAAGAAAAGAACAACGGGTGAAAACACAACAACACATCCTAACAAACAAAGGGGAGAGAGAGAGAGAGGGGGAGAGGGAGAGGGAGAGGGAGAGAGAGAGAGAGAGAGAGAGAGAGAGGGAGAGAGGGGAGAGGGAGAGGGAGAGGGAGAGGGAGAGAGAGAGGGAGAGGGAGGAGAGAGAGAGAGAGAAATTAATGAATCATATCCATGTAAACAGGTGGTGGGGGCAGAGAGGGAGTGTCTTTACCCTTGAGCATGGAGCAACGCACAGAGCTTGGCTGTCTCTTTGCTGTCATTGATGTTGATGGTAAATATTCTTCACTTATGTCTCCACTGACACACCTCATGACATCCGGTCAGTGAAAGAATTGTAAGTATTTGAATCTAAATTGAATCTGAATTCAGTGATTATTACTAATACTTTTTCTCACTAGCGTTTTTCGGTTTACAAACATTTTGACATTTTGTGACTGGGTTTATTATATGTAATTCAGTCAATATCTGGCAGAGGGGTGCAAGAGACCAAAAAAAAGGTGTTACAGAAACCTAGTGTTACAATATTATGTGATCAGGGTTTTGTAGGCTCAGTAATTCAAGTTTAAAGTTGTGAACGCATTTTGCACGTTCGTACTCCCTGAGGACCAGAGAGCAGAAAATGTACCGCATGTTTGTACTTCTCAAAGGGTTAAACAATTATCATCAATCAACATTACTGTGTTTTTATTGCTGAGGAATAAGGTCATAAACACTATTTTATAAAAAGACAATGCAAAGTAAAAACAGTTAAAAATGAGGTTCTGTTCATAACAATATATAAATGAGATCCACTGACCCATGATTGTCCAATTGGTTCAATATTTACTGGCCACAAAGGCCCAACAGCATAAAATCAGAACACATACTGTGTGCATAAGAATATAGATGGCCTGCCAAGACATTGACATTCCTCAAGAACAATAAAACAGCTGTTCAAGCATCAGCAACAAAACCTACCAAAACAGCAGTTCAAAGCATTAGCCAAAACTGCAAATAAACAACAGTTCAAAGCATCAACCACAAACTTAAAAAAAAAGCAGTTCAAGCATCAGCAACAAAACTGCAAAAACATGAGTTCAAAGCTTGTTAGCCACAAACTGCAAATAAACAGCAGTTCAAAGCATCAGCCACAAAACTGCCAAAAACAGTAGTTCAAAGCACAATAGTATGTTAAATAAACAGCAGTTCAAAGCATCAGCAACAAAACTGCCAAATAAACAGCAGTTCAAAGCATCAGCCACAAACACACAAAACAGCAGTTCAAAGCATCAGCAACAAAACTGCAAAAAACATGAGTTCAAAGAAGCATCAGCCACAAAACTGCAAAAACAGCAGTTCAAGCAATAACAGTACAAAATAAACAGCAGTTCAAAGTATCAGCAACAAAACTGCAAATAAACAGCAGTTCAAAGCATCAGCCACAAAACTGCAAAAAACAGCAGTTCAAAGCATCAGCAACAAACTGCAAAAACAGCAGTTCAAAGCATCAGCAACAAAACTGCAAAAACAGCAGTTCAAAGCATCAGCAACAAACTGCAAAAAACAGCAGTTCAAAGCATTAGCCACCAACCGCAAAAAACAGCAGTTCAAAGCAATAACAGTACTGCAAATAAACAGCAGTTCAAAAGTATTAGCTAAAACTGCAAATAAACAGCAGTTCAAAGCATCAGCCACAAAACTGCAAAAAAAGCAGCAGTTCAAAGCATCAGCAACACTGGGCAAAAACAGCAGTTCAAAGCATCAGCAACAAAACTGCAAAAAACAGCAGTTCAAAGATCAGCCACAAACTGTAAAACAGCAAATCCAAAGCATCAGCCACAACCGCAAAAACAGCAGTTTAAAGCATCAGCAACAAACTGCAAAAAGGCAGTTCAAAGCATCAGCAACAACACTGTAAAAAAGTAGTTCAAAGCATCAGCAACAACACTGTAAAAAACAGCAGTTCAAAGCAGCATCAGCAACAAAACTCGGTAAAAACAGCAGTTCAAAGCATTAGCCACAAAACTGCAAAACAGCAGTTCAAAGTATCAGCCACAAAACTGCAAAAACAGCAGTTCAAAGCATCAGCCACAAACTGCAAAAAGCAGTTCAAAGCATCAGCCACAAACTGCAAAAAGCAGTTCAAAGCATCAGCAAATAACACCGCAAAAAAACAGTTCAAAGATCAGCAACAAAACTGCAAAAACAGCAGTTCAAAGCATCAGCCACAAAACTGCAAAACAGCAGTTCAAAGCATCAGCAACAAAACTGCAAAAAGCAGCAGTTCAAAGCATCAGCAACACAATTGTAAAAACAGGCCTTACAACTGAACGCCTAGCTCCTTGGGACAGTAGGCAGCCCAGCATCCTGGGATCGATCGGGCCACCTGAGGAATATATAAGGGACCAAACGATCCTTGGCATGATAGCCAGACCATTCAGGGCTTTATAGGTTAAGAGAAGGACCTTAAAATCAATCGCACCAAACCGAGCCAATGTAGGGTTGTTATATTAGGAGAAATGCCTTTATTCATTTCATGGTCAAAGGCATTTCAGTGTAATATGGGGTGATTAACTACATCTATTAAATTTGACAGGGTCCATTATCCTTCCAGGTGACCCTCATAAAGAGATGTTATTGAGGTTAAATAATATTTGGCATGTATTTTTTTGTAAAATATGAATGACATAATATTGACACTAATGCAGGATTCATCAGCTAGCGTGTACCTGTACCTGTGCCAGCAAGTGTTAATGACCCCATTGTACAAATCAATATGGCAATTTATAGGAGTTCTTCAGGTCATTGAACTTGTATCACCCAGTCCTGCTGTTGTTGCTAAATGAATCAATGCCATCTGCTAACTGATCCTTACATTCCCAGAAGCAAAACTGACTAGAATATTTAAAACTGAACCCAAGCGTGATTCCATTTTTGGCAATTTAAGTGTTTTTTATTGATACAGCAATCTTACATTGTTTTAAGTCAGCCTGGTGCCTATGTCTGGGGTAACACTTTAAAATAATGGATGCAAATTCACAATGAATCCCTACTGAATACCACAGGAATAACACCTGAATATGTTATAATTTTATGAGTTCTGGAGTAACAATCCCGGTGAGCAGGTAGTGGGTATGAATTCATCATGAATGCATGCCTTATACATATGATGAACATCATGTGCTACAAAGAAACATATGGAATGAATATATAGAATAAATCCACATGAATTAACAGGGCTGAAGGTATGCAGCCGAATTCATTATGAATCACTTCAGAACTCATGTGTCATTCTCATGGCATAGCCGGAATAATTATGATTCACGGGCGGAGCCATGCCACCCGATAGTGTTTATTGGACAGAGTTAGTAAACATATACACATGGAGAGGGGCCCGCCTTCTTCCAGGCCCAACATTTACTTGATCGACAGACACGAACAGGAGGGGGGGGCCACCGCCTTGAGGTGACCCGACATACGAGAGGGGCACCGCCTCTGAGTTACCCGACACACGAAGAGGTGCTCGAATCAGAAAGAAAACAAATTAGTATTAATAACACAAAGAGGTTCCGCCTTCCTGACCCAACATATACAGGGGGGTTCTGCCATGAGGAGACCCGGCAAACAGGAGGGGGGTCAACGCCTTGAGGTGACCCGGCCCAAGAGGGCACCGCCTCTGGTGTTACCCGACACGAAGAGTCATCACAACCGGAAAGAAAAAACATAAGTTAGTATTAAACATATAATGTGGTGTTCGCCTCTTCAAAGCCCAACATAATAGAAGGGGGGTTCTGCCGCTGAGGAGCATCCCGACAAACAGGAGAGGGGCCACCGCCTTTGAGGAGACCCGACAAACACCTAGGGATGCCACCGCTTGGGGAACCTCACATAGAGGCATCAGACCTGAAAGAAGAATCAAAAGAAACATACATGCAGATGGAAGGGGAGTTTGGTCAGGGGTCCCTCTGACTCATGGAGAACCCTCCTCTATGAGGTAAAATGAAGGAGCTAACAAAGGTTGAGAAAAATCACTAACCCCCAGAGGAGACTGGCGCAAAGGCGTTGAGATGCTAGAGGAGGAGGAGGGAGAGGGAAACGAAAAACACAAGACAGCGAGGTAGAGGTGACTACTGCTTAACAAGGCAGGTTTAATTGACACAGCAGATGATAGGTTGTTGAGGCCCAGCCCGCCCCCCTGAACCCCACCCCAGGTTAACATTTCACGGGCGAGCTATGCTACCTGATAGTGTTTTATTGACAGAGTTAAACATATACACATGGAGAGGGGCCCGCTTCTTCCAGGCCCAACATTTACTTGATGACAGACACTTATAACAGGAGGGGGTCACCGCCTTTGAGGTGACCCGACATACGAGAGGGCACTGCCTCTGAGGTTACCCGGACATACTAAGAGTGCTCGAACCAGAAAGAAAACAAATTAGTATTAATAACACAAAAGAGGTTCCGCCTTCCTGACCCAACATATACAGGGGGGGGTTCCGCCGCTGAGGAGACCTGACAACAGGAGGGGGGCCACTGCCTTTGAGGTGACCCACATACCAAGAGGGCACCGCCTCTGAGGTTACCCGACAATGAAGAGGCTCGCGAACCGAAAAGAAAACATAGTTATATTGTTAAAACATAATGCGTGGTTCCCGCCTCAAAGCCCAACATATTAGGAAGGGGGGTTCTGGTCGCTGAGGAGGAGACAAACAGGAGAGGGGCCACCGCCTTTTGAGGAGACCCCGAAAACGAGGGATGCCACCGCTTGGGGACCCCCACATAGAGGGGCACTCAGACCTGAAAGAAGAATCCCAAAAAAGAAACATACATGCAGATGGAAGGTTTGGCCGGGGTCCCTCTGACTCATGGATGGAGAACCTCTATGAGGTAAAAATGTTGAGCTAACAAAGGGTTGGAGAAAGTGGAACTAACCCCCCAAAAGATGGACCTCGGGCCCCTCGCTGACGCAACATGAAGAAAAAAAGAGAAACCGCCAATGCATAAGAAAGAAAAGAAAAACATTTAGACGAAGAAACAAACACTTAACGTGACAAAGGGGTTAGTAGACTGTACCCAATGACTATGTGAAGACCCTCTGCACAGTGGAAAGAAAACCTTTCTTTAATTTTATTTTAGGGGAAATCTTTTGGTGGTCAGGCAGAAAAAATGTCATCCCATCCGGACATACTAGCAATGGACTGATGTGCGGAGGATATTTCAGATGATGAAGAACGAATATAACTTTCAACTGCTGATGAAGTCCAGCGCCATATTTTTAATTAAATGCTGGTTAATGTTGGCTTTTGCGGTTGAAGTAGCTGCCCCTATTCTAAATGAATGAGGAGTAGAATTGCAAAGGAAGACCTGCTCTGGATACCACAGTGGAAAGGTGCGCGGAAAAGTTCAATGCTCTGATACAATGGGTCTGCCGAATTGATAAAACAAAGGGTCTGAGGATGAAATGGCTTTATGTTCTGCAATGTACTTCAAACATGGAAGTGAAGGACAGAGGAGAGTTGATCTTAGAAAGTTAAATACATTGTCCTTTTTGCCGTAGTTGATCTGTTTTTTGAAATGCAAGAAATAAGATGAAATGAGAATCTGGGATGAGTTTGAGGTCACTGCAGCGATACCTAGGGTAGGAAAGCTGGCAAATAGAAGGAACTGTATATTCAGAACATCTCAAAAATCCAAAATGCAGCTAGACATACACTTCATAGTTAAATCATCAAATGGAGAAAAACAGCCGTATGAGAATTGAAATCAATTTACTGAGAATGTCTATAGAAATAGGCAGGCGAAAGCAGAAGAAGGAGCCGGAGAGCACTTGGAAATTCCTCGTAAAAGGAGACGAAATCAGCTGAATTGATAATAGAGTTAAATTGATGGACATCGTTTAAATTGATGTTGAATTCTGACAAATATAGTCTGATTGTAGCTGGTGCCAGATGTAGAGAGTCCCTTTGCATGCACTATGAACGCCATGATCCAGTCCTGGTTGAATGGGGAGCAGGGATTAATCGCTTTGTAAACAAAAAAGTTACATAACATGCCCAACCTGTAGAGTACGAGGATCTGGTAGATGGGGCAAGTGCTACGCATAATCTTGAGCTGAATTAAGAAGTTTATTAATAGTTGATTTAGTTGAAAAATCAGCTGATTGAACTGTATGTTGCTGGATATTGCAGAGCCAGGCAGCAAACTGTGGAATTTGGAAATCTGTAAACGGAAAGAGCATCAGCTGCATTATTAAAATGCCCGGTAGGTGGCTAGTTTGTATTAGGGTTATTAGAGACTGAACCATACTAGCCGCAGCAAATTGCATTATAAGAGCAGAGGAGAACGTCCTTATTTATACACATGCACTGTAGTTGAATTATCACAGTAAATAGTATTGATTTCTTAGACCAGAGATGACCCCATAGCTGGGCAGCTGCTACTATTGGGTATCTTCTAGCAGAGCTGTGATTTGATGAGAGATATGTTCGATTTCAGGCCACTGCAAAAACCATTGATTATTAAATAGACCTCCGAACCCAGAGATGACATCAGTAACAAAGCCATATCGTGAGGATTGAAATGAAATCATCATAAACATAGAGACCGCCCAGTGTTGAATAAGCGACCACATTTTAATATCTTTCCTAGTTTGAAGAGATATTTAAATAGAGTCCAGATTTTTGCTGTTGATGCCAGCGCCAGCAGCCGAGATATAAACGCCCCTTGTGGGAATGATACACGTATTGCAAAATTAAAGCAACCCAGCAATGAAAGCAGTGCCCGTTTTTAATTGTTTTACTGGATTCGAAAATCCCAATGAGCAAACCAATATGGTTAAGTTTAGACTCAGGCAGGCGAACTTAAACTTTCTGTATCTAGAATGATTCCAAGAATTCAAAGAATGAAGGGGACGATTGATTTTTTCTTCTGAAAGCGGAGCGTAACTTCAGAAAATAAGCTTTAAGATTGGAAATCGCTTCTGCTGGTGCATCTGAAGGAGGAGAAATTACTAAAAATCGTCAGCAAGTGGAGCAAGAACGGGACATGATGTAGACTAAGAAGGATCAACATAATGCTTCCGACAGAATTATCAAATAACCCAGGCCTCGGCGAAAGTCAATTAGTGTGAAATAAAACTTCCCTTCCCAGCATATACCAAACAGGTAGCGGAAGAAGGATGGATTGGCATTACTTTAAATGGGTGTGATATATCTGCTTTTGCTAACCAGGAACCGACCTGCTAATTGGTGGATATTAGATCTGCAATAGTGATGTAATGCAAGAGAGAAAATTGATCTTAGAATTAATGATTAATGCTGATTGCTGACCCCATGGTGCTGATAGAATAATAATGAGACCTGCTTTTCCTGACATTTCCTCGTGACAATACTGATGGGATTAATTCTATATTGGAAAAGGAGGAGCTAAAAATGGACCGACTATAAATCCTTTTAATTTCTTTTCGATGAGAGACTGCTAGATTGTGGATCTTGAGTCATTGAATAAAATTTTGCTTTGGAGCGAGGAAGAAGGAATTGGTAGGACCAGTTTGAAAAACCATTTTTTTAATCCGTCGTCAGGTAATTAATTAAGTTACTGTCGGGATGATTCTGTAATTTGCCGATAGCCAGGATGTTTATAGGAGTAAAGGCGGTGAGCATCGAGGAAAGTCACTTGCGTTTTAAAGGGCAGATTGTGTATTAACATATAGGCGTCACCGCAATTGCTGCACATGTGGATAAAATTGCATTGCCTATTCGAGACAGAAGCCAGTATTGAAATTATTTGCGGGTTGTCTTCCTCCTGAAAATCGATACTGCGCCCGTGTTGTCTTTCCTTGTAGATTGGTCGAGGGGAGCTGAAGAATGTATAGGATTAGTTACTGAAGATCATAGATTAGCCAGTAAAACCGGGTGCTTTAAAGTTGATGCAATTGCAGCTTTAGGGCAGAGGGCTGTTGAATGAGCTGTTGACGCGTTGCGACATGTATAAACCATAAAAATTCTAATAAATAGTCTGGATCGGTTTTGCCCAATTGATGATCATGATTATCTGCTGCAATATAGCTGCTGCTTTTGCAGAATGCTATGATACTCGCAAAACATAGTCCCTCCGTATCTGAACAGCTCACGATGTAATATTGAATTCCAATTCAGCTCTGCGGTTGGGATATACGAGCATATTACATCTCTGAATATGGAGAAAGCAAGGACAAACTCCCCTAATGTAAGATTTTTAAGCAGTCTGGGATCTCTGGTTTCGAGTTGCATCAATTCTCCACAATCGACTACTCTATGGTCCAAGAAATTCCGAGTAAGTCATTAATAGTGAAACAAGATTAATGTCCTTACCTTAGAATGACACGTCTGATTTATTATGGAGATATAGTGTGGCGATCACAAACTGCAGTTGGAGAGGAGGATCACCGTGTAGATCGCGATGTGAGGTTGAAGTGGGGCTGGACAGAAAAAAGCTGTGGTAGTAGCTGCAGCATTTGATGCTGAGTAAACAAATAGCTGTGGGTGTTTTGCCATTTCATAACAGACACCTTTCCTGATCGACTGGTGAGAACGGCCGAAGATAGAGTATCGGAGAAAAAGGCTGCATAAATGATTTTATCTCGTTGAATATTTGCGGTCGGCCGTTCAATGGCTGGCTGCTGGTTAGTGGTGCTAGTTGTGGGGGTGGTTAGATCGGAATAGACTGCCTGCTGTCTGTTTTAGGACTGAATGAAAAAACAGGCAGCGGCTGATTATGTTTTCGGGAGAAAGACTGGTTCTGCTGAGACAGAATTGCAATGAAGAATGAAAAGAGACTCTCTATCACTCCCTGCGGAATCGCGTTATTTTAAGGAGGGTTTTTATCAATTGTTCATGGGTCGGTCCTTCAAAACAATCGATCCGGAGGGGCGTCCTGAGGCGAGCGCTTGGATGTCGCCCGCAGATTCGATGTTTTGGGTGGCAGGGTGATGAGCAACATTGTACTGGAAACTGGTCGAGACTGATCAGGAGCCTGATCAGATGTAACTGAAATAGCAGAAGGGGAGAAAAACGGAACTGGATGGACCCTGGATTGAAGCTAGAGAAGAATGATCTGTGTTAATGACAGAAAATCCTGGGAATCCTCAGAATCCGATGACAACTGCTGTAAGTACTCCATTATTGAAGATGCATAAATGTAGATGGATCTTGAAATCGCTTAGGTTTAAGCCAAAACGAAAAAAACTAGACAGCGGTGGGGTGACTAATGTTTAAATAAGGTGGGTTAATTGATGACAGCGGATGATGGGTTGTTGGTGCTAATCACCCTGAACCCACCTATGGGATTAACATATCACTTCAGAACTCAGGTGTCATTCCTGCGATTATGCAGCCGAATTCATTATGAATTTGCCAACATTATTTTAAAGTGTCACCACGTGTGGTAGCTAATAAATAAACTTTATGGGCCATATTCATAAAACATGTTTATCTCTATGTGCGTTTAAATTGTTATACATTAAATCACATTAACTAAATACTGTACAATGAATTAGTTAAACCAGGGTATATTAAGCATGAGGTCCCATTCCAGCTACAAATCCTGCAGAAGGAAGAAAGCAAAAAAAACGAAACGAAAAGGCGGGGTTAACAATAATGCCTGCAGCGCTACATGAATATCGGTTAATTACTTATACCTAATGCGATTCAACGGTGATGATGATAGGTGGGCCTTGTGCGCCTTGCTGCCCAGAGTGGGTTAAATCCATCAATGAGTCAGATAAAGAGGCTGATCTGTCAGGGAACATAAGACACAGATAAAACCCAAAAGCAACTTTATTTCCCTAATGAGCTGGTGAAAGGTTCTTACAATAGATCATTGTTCCTTCCGCTGATGATGATGGATGCTGCATTGTAAAATGAAAAACTATTAGCCAGGAGCTATGCCTTGTAATCAAAAGGATACATCAATGCAGTGCTGGAACTGTTTGACTGTGGGCATCACTACACAAGTAATGTGCAGCACTCTGCCCTTGCTGCCTTGCCTTGCCTTGCCTGCACTGCACTTCTGCAATAAAATGAAATGCCAAACTGGCACTTTCAAGGCTGGCTGTGATTTACACACACGCAATATACATTGTTGTTTGCCTTTATTGTTCATAACTTCTAGTCATGATAGTTCTGATTAGCCCGCTAGATCAATATCATAATTCCATGTTCTGGGAAATGTGAAAGGAAAACAGCTAATTCTATCATTTACACACACACCTGGATATAATTTGAGAAAACATTTTACTTGCTCAGCATGCAGAAGGAGATCATGTCTCCTGTTGCATCAGTTAATGAGTCATTTTGTATGTATCTGCATCTATATATACTCTGTTTCCTTTCAGGTGTTGTAGATATCTTCTCTATTTCTCTTGTTTTGACATGTTTCTAGGTTCCCCAGATCCTTTCTGTTGCATCCTGGTGCGCAATGCTCAAGGCAGCACTTCTTTCTTACCGCCGGAGTTTCAGTCCTATAAATCTGGTCATTAAAAATTAAGATAATGCTCAAATGGGGTTGTATATTTAAAATGCGCATTATAACTCAAGAGCATGGCCCTAGCACAAGCTCTAGTTTGAAAATTACCATTAGAAAGCTGTTTAGGAAGCATGCCATTAAAAAGGGTGCTACTACGTTTGCACGGCGGCGGCAGCCATCGCGGGCATGGAAATAATCTTTGTGAAAGCAAGTCATCACGATCTCTGTCCTGTCCTCATTAAGCAATAGGCGGTGGCTGGAGGAGGAGGAGGAGGAGGAGATTTAGATTACATTGTGCTGGGATGAAAGGCTCTAGCCAACGCCTGATCATGCACAATAAAATAACATTCCTTCCTTGCTGTTTACTTAACTTGCAGTGTTTGGCTTTGTAAACCTATCAGAAAGCAGTCTGGCGTATTCTCAAATGTCCCTGGTTACACAGGTGAGCAGATCGTTCCACTGTTGAACAGTTTTCTCATCTCAAAACTGCTTCCTATTGTTTTATGCACACTTTTCCAGTGAGCTCTGAGTGGCACTACAATGTCATTTTCCAGTAGGATTCTTAGTATGAGGCCACGGCTCCCACCATGGCAGCCAGCAAGGGCTGGGGATGTTTACAAAAACCAAAACCTGAGGGGCGCCAAGAGCAAAAGAAAGAAAGAAGAAAGAAAGAAGAAAGCCTCTGAAACACAGCTTTTGTGTAACACACTATGAGTTTTTTTTCAAGCTTTTATTCCAGACTTTTATTATCACCTATTAATTTCATAGAACTAGAACCGTTAACAAACTATGTAACCAAGGTCTTAGGAACTCCTCATTTTGTTTTCTTCAACAACATCAATGCATTGTCTCATTTAGGGATTGCTGTGCCTTAATTGTAACCAACATGCTCTTTATTACAGGTGTTTCATGAAGATGGATTTCAGAGGTCCTAATTCATAGAGATTGATCAACCTGAAGAGCATTGTTTTATTTAATTTTCCACTTGATAGTTTCTGACAGCTGAGATACAGGGGTCATGGTACTTCAGGTTAATGCTTCTGCCAATACATCACTGATTTATTAAGACCCTGCTAGAACATACTAGTATGTTCATTGCATTGTAATCTGAGGAATGCCTACAAAATCAATTTTGCAACTGGTGAGAAGGGAGAACTTCTACCATGTGATAAGGATGGTCATACAGGGAAGTATGTGAATATATTGCTTCCAGCATGGATCCAAGAACTAGAGCTATTAAATATGCTGTATGTGCAATGCAAATGATAAGCACATCAGTTATCTGACCATGTTTTTGTACAAGATGACATGCTGCATTTGATGTAGACACACCATGCCAT
>JAHFZB010000450.1:0-47698 GCA_036884735.1 Huso huso
TTACCCCTGGCTCAGCAGGTTACAACTTTCTGAAATGCACAGGTTAGAACAGTTTCTGAAATGCACAGGTTAGAACAGTTTCTGAAATGCACAGGTTAGAACAGTTTCTGAAATGCACAGGTTAGAACAGTTTTTAAAACCATTACAGGCACTACTTGAGTCATGGAATACAGTTAAAGAGTAATGGAAAGTGCTTTTTGGGTCTATTTTAACCATCTAAACAGGGGTGGACCTAAACACTGCCACTCTTCAACTCATCTGGCGTTTTCCTCCAGCCACGATTTACTGACCCCTTAACTAACGTCACTAAAGACAGTAAAAATACAGACACAAGGTCCACGGAACACCAGAGGAACACGTTTACAGAGGGGATATTAACATGTTTTACAGAGGGGATATTGACATGTTTTCCAGAGGGGGTACCGACATGTTTTCCAGAGGGGGTACCGACATGTTTTCCAGAGGGGGTACCGACATGTTTTCCAGAGGGGGTACCGACATGTTTTCCAGAGGGGGTACCGACATGTTTTCCAGAGGGGGTACCGACATGTTTTCCAGAGGGGATATTGACATGTTTTAAAGAGGGGGTATTGATTCGAGTGAAAAAGACAACCAATTCTTCACAAAACTAATTTATTAACAAATTATTTCCATTCTTATTTTTTATTTTCGCTTTTCTCTTCACATTTTTTAGAAAACAAAAAAGCAAACAAAATCTCAACATGTTTCGACAGAGTCTTAATCGTAAGTAGACTTATTTTGATACAGAGGAAAACCCCTTTTTTATACACTCAATTTTCCACAGGTGATTAATCACCTTTACGTCACAAACCTTCTATTGACAATTAGAACAAATCAAAAACAACTGAAAATACGAATAAGTAATTAGGTACAGAAACGAAAACAAAAGGCAAAGCACCATACTTTTTATATTAAACATTCAATCTGTACACAAAACCACTAGATATTCTTTTACTAAGTTACTTTTTTCTTTTTACTGTGCAACTTGAATAATGAACAGAGGCATACATACATACTACATTGTAGAAAAAAGACCCATAGTTAAAGTCTTCATTAAGGCCACATGGTGCAACAGAATTCAAAAAATATATCCAAAAACTTTCCCTTCTCAAGAGTCGTTTGTCAACTGAGCCACCTCTAAAGCCAATTTTGACGGTTTCCAAAGCCCAAAATACCAGATCAGATATGGAATGCTGTTTTTTATTAAAATGTACAGCTAAAGGATAGTTGGTATCATTTTTTCAATATAGTACCCCTGTGTCATTAATATGGGTCTTCAAAATGGGTAAATGTTGTTTTAATGTGATACATCAATGAACAAGGGCCCTATATGACATAGACAACATTAACAGAAGAACACGTAGTAAAATCTCTCAATATCATGCATTTACCTGTGTTGGGATTTTGTAAAGAAGTTGTTTTTTTTTTGTGTTTTACAGCAGCCCTCTCCCACACGGGTGATGTCCCTGCAGCACTGAACCAAAAAAAAAGTTTGCTTCTGTTCTGTTTGTGTTCTGCATGAACTACAAAATCTTTAATGTTTTATTATGTCTAATCTTGCAAAAAAACTGCAAAATTGGACGAACCTGAAAAATAGTGTGTAATTGTAAAACATGCCAGTGTCTCTGAACAATACGTGCCTGTGTGTGAGGCAAGCTGTCTGCCGTATACACACCTGGACACAATCCACAACATGCATCCCTCACGGCTGATGGACTCCACAGGAACTGAAGGCTGTTTCCAGTTGGGATCCCCCACACACACACATGCACATGCATTTTAAAGGCCAGAGGGGTTGTCTGGCTGGTTTTGTAGTGCCGTCACACAAGCACCGTGAGGTGCGCAATGCAGGAGTAAACACGACGAGATCCGATAGAACTACAGCAACCGCTTTTATACAAATCAGTATGACTACGGGTCATTAGCGCCATTTATTCAAAGTCTGTAAAGTAGATCCAGTCACATCATTACAGTAGAATTACAGTAACTACACAGACACATTTACAATATGTTTTTCCAAAAGAAAAGATCACAGTTGATTATTTGATCCAGAGACAACTGAACCCAACCAGTATCGGGTGGAAATAAGACACCCATTGCACAGCAATTTGATCCAGTCCTGGTTTTACTAGGAGTTTAATAATACACACCAGAGCTTGTTACCTAATCAAGTGGTTAATCAAGCTCAACACCTGGAAAAAGGGGGGGGGGCATGCTGTGCAATAGGAGTCTTATTTCCATCCCCGACTACGATATTTTACCAAGATAGTTCCCCTCTCCATTTCCATTCCCTGAAGGTAGTCCCAGCGGCAGGCACACAAACTGACACAAGCAGTTGTTTACTGTGGGGAATTCTTTGAAAAAGGTGACCTGGGAGAGAATTAAACACACGCACACACTCCTGTAGCCCCGCAGGTATGCATTCATGAGCCACAGCAGGACTGATACTGGGCCTCCACAATCTGAATCTGCACTGCACTAGAACAGACTGCTTTATCAGCTACTGTTCAAACAGAGCTCTGGTACCATTGTAACAAGCCCAGGCATGTCGGCATAGACAACGGTCATGCAGAACAAAGCACAGGAGCACGACAGACAGACAGACAGACAGACAGACAAACAGACAGACAGCTGCTCCCATAGACAGGATTTTAGTCCAAAATATGGGGGGTGAAAAAAAAATTCACAGCTACTGAAACATGTGAAGTGCTGTTTTGTCGATCGCTACATTTTTCAGTTGTTGTTCTCCAATTTGAAAATGGATTGGTCAGCACTGTCGGGCCTACTAGCATTTGAACACAGGTTTCACTATTTAATGAGCTACATACATATCATTAGACCACTTTGGGAGTAAAACTGATGAGGGGGTCCAACTCGAGAACACACACAACACTTAATAAAAAAATCACGCTTAAAACACGTCTTCATGGTTACACAAAATGTTTTCACTGGTGTTAGGAAACTGATTCAGACCTAACCAAATACCACAAGTCAAAATCGAACCACACGAATACAACATTTTCACTGTATCAATCAGATGCTGCAGTATCACACAGTAAAGACGCTCACTGTATCAATCAGCTGCTGCAGTATCACACAGTAAAGATGCTCACTGTATCAATCAGATGCTGCAGTATCACACAGTAAAAATGCTCAGAGACCTGCCTGGATGGGACCTCTTGTAACCCAGTTTGGGAACCACTGACCTACATCACCTCTCTGGGAGGCCAGCATCACTGTTTCTTCATGCGACTGTCACTGTCAATAGTGATTCCAGTGCGTTTCATAAAATAGGAATCTAAAAAGTGTAACTTAAGCCACTTTTTATTTACAATACGATAAGGCATACATCCGGATTAGTATCACATAAAAATGCCTGCTCATATTATTAATTGCATGTTTAAAGAGCAGCCATGGCATCGTGGAGCGCTTTGTCATGGAGCGCTTCATTGTGGAGTGCTTTGCAAGAGTAAACAGATTTGAGGGGGAGGGGGGTTTGTGTGGAGAGAAGCTGCTGGTTGGAGAAATATGGGACGGGAGTTTCCACAAGATGTGCTCCACACAACTTCCTCTGGAGTGAGACAGTGCAGCCCTGCCCTCTGGAAGTATGTAGCGTTGCCCGCAGGCCTTGAGAAGCACAGCAAGGCGCACACACGAGGGGAGAGCTCTTCAAATAGAGAACCAGGCTGCAGGAAAACGTCCAGACACAGAAACACTTGCAGCAGGTAAAGGGCTGTCCCTCACAGAAACACACATTACTGTTATTATACTAATAAGCACCTGAATGCAGTAACTTACACCCCCCGCCACAGCTGGAATACAACATCAGAGCCTTCAGTGTGAGAAATAGTTGATGAACATGTCTTGAACAAGACGCGTGGCCAAAAAATTAGTTTTTGCTTTGCACAGATGGGTGGATGTACAGAGGAGAGACACCTCCAGCTATCCCCACAATCTGACACTTGCAGGAGGGCGCATGATCTGGAGGCACTGCAAACATCTCAAGAGAAATCCTCTCTCCAGGTGAGCACTCCTGAGTCAAAGCTGAGAAATGTTTTCCCAGGTGATTTATGATGTGTAAAAAGATTTAAGACTTGGAAAATGTTTAAACTCTCAACTATTAACATCTCTAATACAATGAAGCCATTCCACCTCCATGGGGACTGCTTCACCCTCGAGTCGATGGCTTTAAAGGGTCAAGCTGTTTATGCTGCAAAGCACTCAAAATCATACTGCCATTATTTCTCAAGGTCATCCCACACATGGAGAAAAGGTGGCCATCGGTCATAGAGCAAGCATTGTGTTGAAGCTTCACACACGTCCGCGCCATGTGGGGCTGCAGGAGTCACTCAGCTCTTCCACTGCATGCACACAACACCTGCCAGGGAGCCCGCCTCTATCCCACTACACATGGAGTCTCGTATCATCAGCACCTGCCATGGAGCCCGCCTCTATCCCACTACACATGGAGCCTCGTATCATCAGCACCAGCCCTGGAGCCCGTCTCTATCCCACTGCACATGGAGTCTCGTATCATCAGCACCTGCCCTGGAGGCTGATAACCGGAGCTCAGGTGGCGGGTCTTTCTGTATCCAGTATAAACCAGTTCCAGGCCAATCCAATGCAGATTCCCAAACACCACACCCCTGAAAGGTGGTGCGATGCTCATTATTGGAGAAACGTCACTCAGAACAGTTTAAACTTGCAGACATGTGAAAGTTACTATTTTTTTGTAAAACGAACAAACAAACTTATAATACTACAGAATTATCAAGAAACAACTAAGGCTCATACAGATGCTCTTCATTAAGCCCCAATGTTTTTTTGTTTATAACATCCTTGCTCTGTTAAATGTTTTGTGAATACAGCCCTAGGTGTATTAACAGGGCTTTAAGAAAAAGCACTCGTCGTTTCTTAATTACAAACCAACAAAACAGTTTTGAGAGGAGGGCTTTCCTATGAGCAGCACAGGATGTGGGTATACCTGCAATGAGATCCGGATATAGATATCCTGATTACATACAGGGGACACCAACAGGCAGGTATGTGATCAGGATGTGGGTATACCTGCAATGAGATCCGGATATACAGTGCCTATAGAAAGTCTACACCCCCTTGAACTTTTTTCACATTTTGTTGTGTCAGTGCCTCAGTGTTACATGCATTTAAATGAGGATTTTTTTTCCCACTTATCTACACACCATACTCCACACTGTTAAGGGGAAAAAAGTTTTTATTGAGAAAAAAAATTATATATTAAAAATAAAAAACTGAAAGATCATAATTGGATAAGTCTCCACCCCCCTGAGTTAATACTTGGTGGAAGCACCTTTGGCAGCAATTACAGCTGTGAGTCTGTTGGGATAGGTCTCTACCAACTTTGCACACCTAGATTTGGCAATATTTGACCATTCTTCTTTACAAAACTGTTCAAGCTCTGTCAAGTTCCTTGGGGAGCGTTGATGGACAGCAATCTTCAAGTCTTGCCACAAATTTTCGATTGGATTTAGGTCGGGGCTCGGACTGGGCCACTCAAGGACATTTACCTTTTTGTTCCTTAGCCACTCCAGTGTAGCTTTGGCTGTGTGCTTTGGGTCATTGTCATGCTGAAAGGTGAACTTCCGTCCCAGTTTCAGCTTTCTTGCAGAGGGCAGGTGGTTTTCTTCAAGGACTTCTCTGTACTTTGCTCCATTCATTTTCCCTTCTTTCCTGACAAGTGCCCCAGTCCCTGTCGATGAGAAACATCCCCATAACATGATGCTGCCACCACCATGCTTCACAGTAGGGATGGTGTTCTTTGGGTGATGCGCTGTGTTGGGTTTGCGCCAAACATAACGCTTTGCATTTAGGCCAAAAAGTTCCATTTTAGTTTCATCAGACCACAAAACCTTTTGCCACATGGCTACAGAATCTCCTGAGTGTTTTTTTGCATACTTCAAAATGGGATTCAAGGTGGGCTTTCTTGAGTAATGGCTTCCTTCTTGCCACCCTACCATACAGGCCAGATTTGTGGAGTGCTTGGGATATTGTTATCACATGCACACTTTAACCAGTCTTGGCCATAAAAGCCTGTAGCTCTTGCAAAGTTGCCATTGGCCTCTTGGTAGCCTCTCTGACCAGTCTCCTTCTTGCTCAGTCATCCAGTTTGGAGGGACGGCCTGATCTAGGCAGGGTCTTGGTGGTGCCATACACCTTCCACTTCTTAATAATCGTCTTGACCGTGCTCCAAGGGATATTAAAAGGCCTTTGATATTTTTTTATACCCATCCCCTGACCTGTAGCTTTCAACAACTTTGTCCCGGAGTTCTTTTGAAAGCGCCTTTGGTGCTCATGGTTGAATCTTTGCTTTGAAATGCACTACCCAGCAGAGGGAACCTACAGGAACTGCTGAATTTATCCTGAAATCATGTGAATCACTACAATTTAACACCGGTGGAGGCCACTTAACTTGGTGTGTGATTTTGAAGGCGATTGGTTACACTTGAGCTAATTTAGAATTGCTATTACAAGGGGGTGGACACTTATCCAACCAAGCTATTTCAGTTTTTATTTTTAATTCATTTTCTACAAATTTCTAGAATATTTTTTTCACTTGGAAGTTGTGGGGTAGGGTGTGTAGATAAATTTAAAAAAAAAAAACTATTTTAATGCATTTTAATTCCAGGCTATAAGGCAACAGAAGTTGAACATTTAGAAAGGGGGTGTAGATTTTCTATAGGCACTGTAGATATCCTGATTACATACAGGGCACACTGACAGACAGGTATGTGATTAGGATGTGGGTATACCTACAATGATATCTGGATATAGATATCCTGATTACATACAGGGCACACTGACAGACAGGTATGTGATTGACTGCACGCAGGTATGTGCGATAACTGAAGACAATGTAGACACAAAGACAAGCAGGCAATCGTACTTTAATAATTTAGGTGAAAATGAATATAAAAATTGGAATACAAAAGTAAAATGAAAATTCTTACTACAGAGTGTTTTTTTTTTTTAATGTAAAAAGTCTTTCTCAATGTCTTCACTGAGAAATGCTTGAAGTCAAAATGTTAGACATTCAATTTAACTTTTAGTATTTCTATATTCAGTGTCAAATGGTTATGGATGAAGCTCCTGTTAAACAATGTGAAGTGTTGAATCAATGCTGACAGAGCCAGAGCTCTTGTGCTGGAAAGCATTCTGAAAAACTAGCCTTTCCACCTATCCCTCGTGCAAAAGGGATCCCTGCAGTAACTGCTTCCAATGCCTCTCAATCAGGCTGCCTGGAGCCACAGTACAGTCCCAACCCCCTCACCAAGATCACTGCAGCTTCCAATGCCTCTCAATCAGGCTGCCTGGAGCCACAGCACAGCCCCAACTCCCTCACCAAGATCACTGCAGCTTCCAATGCCTCTCAATCAGGCTGCCTGGAGCCACAGCACAGCCCCGACTCCCTCACCAAGATCACTGCAGTAACTGCTTCCAATGGCTCTCAATCAGGCTGCCTGGAGCCACAGCACAGCCCCGACTCCCTCACTAAGATCACTGCAGCTTCCAATGCCTCTCAATCAGGCTGCCTGGAGCCACAGTACAGTCCCAACCCCCTCACCAAGATCACTGCAGCTTCCAATGCCTCTCAATCAGGCTGCCTGGAGCCACAGCACAGCCCCAACACCCTCAGCAAGATCACTGCAGCTTCCCAATGCCTTTCAATCAGGGCTGCCTGGAGCCACAGCACAGCCCCGACTCCCTCACCAAGATCACTGCAGCTTCCAATGCCTCTCAATCAGGCTGCCTGGAGCCACAGCACAGCCCCGACCCCTCACCAAGATCACTGCAGTAATTGCTTCCAATGCCTCTCAATCAGGCTGCCTGGAGCCACAGCACAGCCCCAACCCCCTCACCAAGATCACTGCAGCTTCCAATGCCTCTCAATCAGGCTGCCTGGAGCCACAGCACAGCCCCGACTCCCTCACCAAGATCCCTGCAGCTTCCAATGCCTCTCAATCAGGCTGCCTGGAGCCACAGCTTAGCCCCGACTCCCTCACCAAGATCACTACAGCTTCCAATGCCTCTCAATCAGGCTGCCTGGAGCCACAGCACAGCCCCGACTCCCTCACCAAGATCACTGCAGCTCCTTCCCTGCACTTCATTCAAATCAGATGTTTGTTGAAATGGGAAACAGACAGTTCTGGAAGGAGAATCGTTTCCTGTATGTTTTATGCATTTAAGGAGAGCCTCTAGCTAGTAGTTGAACTCATAACAAAGGTATGGCACTAAGCCACTCGCAGTCATTTAAATATGAAGGGTTTAGCGCTATAAACCCCTTCAAACCCCCCCCCCCCCCCAGAAAAAACACACAGGCACGTCTCTCCATTCTCCTTCCCCATGTTACACAGACTTAACTCCTAAAGCCACTTTTAGCATTCCTCCATTTAAGTGCTAGAGACATTGTTCTGGAACAGCAGGAATTTGGCTGCTGAAGGGGCCAGTGCATCTGAAAAGCCCTGGTTCCACATTCACTAAAGCGATCTGGAGATTTTCCCTGATTCAGAGCTAGTCAACCAGTGACTTTCCCACAGCCCCATACAAAACTCGTGAGAGGTCAGTGGGCTGGATGGCTGGTTTTGAAGGCTCAGGAACATCCTCCAGCAATACCTTCCCTTGTCACAGTGCAGATGAATGGCCGGCAGCTCACAACGTCATTCTTCTCCAGAGAGATGTTGGAAAATGAAATTCTCTTATTGAGAACAGCACAAAGCTAATCTATGCTGCTAGAACATGTTGAACTTTAAATAGATCATTTATATAACTCCTTTCATCACAAGTGATCCCAAGACAATAAAAGCATACAAATAATAAAACAGCACTCAGAATGGTGCAGAGCAGAACATACAATACGAAGAGAATCGGGGAAAGAAAGCTACTTGCTCTTTAACTAACCATTGTTTTTTAGGAATATATTTTTCCTAAACAAATATACTGTATATACTATTGCACCACCTGCCACTACTTCTGATAAGCATCAGCACACCAACCTTAATTAGGGTTCAAACGATTACTTTTTAAAACTAGAGAAGCAAGTCAAAATAATCCAAACGATCCAAACTAAAGAAAATAAAAAGGCAGAAACGAAGTAGAAACACATTACTTAACATGTTCAATTATAATTATTAATAGAAGTATTGACTAGGTTTCAATCTCCCCTCGCAGAGAAGTCGTTTTTAGCTGGGTGGTGATTCCAGGCAATAATCAAGGACTATGCAGTGCATTTTGTATAGGCCACGGATTTGCAGCACTATGGAAAGCTGGCCTTGGCTGAATAGGTATTAACATTTCACTGGTCCTGAAACACACAGAAAAGCCTGGAAGTGCCTCTGACAAGCCAGGCATTGGACTGAACTACAAAGCACTGCACAGGGCTGATTGCAAGGTACAGTCTATTCTCTCAATGCTCTCCGCAAGACACAAACAGTGCTTTATACAGCATCCAGTGTTTAGATTCAGGTGTCGGTACAAGGCGATTGACTAAATGCAGATGGCTCAAGTGCAGGGATGGTAATAAGACTCCTATTGCAGAGCAATATCACCCATGCCAGGTTTGAATATGTGCTTGCTTAGCCACAGTGTATATATAGGTACAGTAACAAGCTCAGGTGTGTCTTATTAAACTCATAGTAAAGGATCAAACTGCTATGCAATGGGGGTGTTATTTCTGTCTCTGAGGAGTTTTCAGAACCTGAATAAATACTGGCTTCTTCTGATTTTGCAGTGTGATATCTGGAATGGGATACTCACCTCATGCATTTCTAGCAGAATCCCACAATTCTGATAACAACATTAGTCCATAAGCTGTGCACTGTGCTTTAATCAGAGTGAAAGCAGGGCTGTGCTTTAATCAGAGTGAAAGCAGGGCTGTGCTTTAATCAGAGTGAAAGCAGGGCGGTGCTTTAATCCGAGTGAAAGCAGGGCGGTGCTTTAATCAGAGTGAAAGCAGGGCTGTGCTTTAATCAGAGTGAAAGCAGGGCTGTGCTTTAATCAGAGAAAGCAGGGCTGTGCTTTAATCAGAGTGAAAGCAGGGCTGTGCTTTAATCAGAGTGAAAGCAGGGCTGTGCTTTAATCAGAGTGAAAGCAGGGCTGTGCTTTAATCAGAGTGAAAGCAGGGCTGTGCTTTAATCACAGTGAAAGCAGGGCTGTGCTTTAATCACAGTGAAAGCAGGGCTGTGCTTTAATCACAGTGAAAGCAGGGCAGTGCTTTAATCACAGTGAAAGCAGGGCTGTGCTTTAATCACAGTGAAAGCAGGGCTGCTTTAATCACAGTGAAAGCAGGGCTGTGCTTTAATCACAGTAAGGGCTGTGCTTTAATCACAGTGAAAGCAGGGCTGTGCTTTTAATCACAGTGAAAGCAGGGCAGTGAAAGCAGGGCGTGCTTTAATCACAGTGAAAGCAGGGCTGTGCTTTAATCACAGTGAAAGTGGGCGGTGCTTTAATCACAGCAGGGCTGTGCTTTAATCACAGGAAAGCAGGGCTGTGCTTTAATCACAGTGAAAGCAGGGCGGTGCTTTAATCACAGTGAAAGCAGGGCGGTGCTTTAATCACAGTGAAAGCAGGGCGGTGCTTTAATCACAGTGAAAGCAGGGCTGTGCTTTAATCAGAGTGAAAGCAGGGCTGTGCTTTAATCACAGTGAAAGCAGGGCTGTGCTTTAATCACAGTGAAAGCAGGGCTGTGCTTTAATCACAGTGAAAGCAGGGCTGTGCTTTAATCACAGTGAAAGCAGGGCTGTGCTTTAATCAGAGTGAAAGCAGGGCTGTGCTTTAATCACAGTGAAAGCAGGGCTGTGCTTTAATCACAGTGAAAGCAGGGCTGTGTTTAATCAGAGTGAAAGCAGGGAGGTTTTAATCACAGTGAAAGCAGGGCTGTGCTTTAATCACAGTGAAAGCAGGGCTGTGCTTTAATCACAGTGAAAGCAGGGCTGTGCTTTTCACAGTGAAAGCAGGGCTGTGCTTTACAGTGAAAGCAGGGCTGTGCTTTAATCACAGTGAAAGCAGGGCTGTGCTTTAATCACAGTGAAAGCAGGGCTGTGCTTTAATCACAGTGAAAGCAGGGCTGTGCTTTAATCAGAGTGAAAGCAGGGCGGTGCTTTAATCACAGTGAAAAGCAGGGCTGTGCTTTCAATCACAGTGAAAGCAGGGAGGTGCTTTAATCAGAGTGAAAGCAGGGCTGTGCTTTAATCAGAGTGAAAGCAGGGCTGTGCTTTAATCAGAGTGAAAGCAGGGCGGTGCTTTAATCAGAGTGAAAGCAGGGCTGTGCTTTAATCAGAGTGAAAGCAGGGCTGTTTTAATCACAGTGAAAGCAGGGCTGTGCTTTAATCAGAGTGAAAGCAGGGCTGTGCTTTAATCAGAGTGAAAGCAGGGCTGTGCTTTAATCAGAGTGAAAGCAGGGCTGTGCTTTAATCAGAGTGAAAGCAGGGCTGTGCTTTAATCAGAGTGAAAGCAGGGCTGTGCTTTAATCAGAGTGAAAGCAGGGCTGTGCTTTAATCACAGTGAAAGCAGGGCTGTGCTTTAATCACAGTGAAAGCAGGGCTGTGCTTTAATCACAGTGAAAGCAGGGCTTGTTGACGCTCTATATTGTTTGCATTCCCCAAAGCATGTTTTTAGCTGCAGGGACATCAGCGCCCTCCCTGCTTGTCAGTATGGGATCTAATTAGCCATGTTAACTACTTGCAGCAGCAGGGGGTTATACATGATATGGCTCATAATAAAAGAAGGAGTGGGGGGGGGGGTAGTGTTTTTGTTATAATTTTACAGGAATGACTATAGGTAATACTTCAATAGGGGTTTATAAATGAACCTTTTAATCTAGCAAAGTGTTTTACAGAGTGTATGCAACTCTTCATACTACTCGCCTTGTTGTCCAGCCCCCGCCGTGCTCCTGGAGGGGGGGGGGGAGGGGCAGGGGGCGTTGAAGTGGCCTGTGGTTTCCGTGAGGAAGCGCTGAGGAATTTCAATAGCGCTAATAGCCTTGACTTCCTATGGGGGGATCACTTCAAAGGCACCGCCGCTGCCCCCGAGCAGCCCATTCCTTCCACAGCTAATCCGTCATTCAACAGCGTGTCAAATGGCACAGACCGGGGACTTGTCAGACAAGAATGTCATTTCCAAAAATCAACAAATACACGCGCAATAACCGAAAACAAATGCAAAGCAATGCATGTGAAATTATTATACACTTCAACAAAACATCTAAAACGCCAGCATTGAATTTCAATAGTTTTTTTTTTTTATTATTTTATTTTTTATCAATTTAAAAACCTTTATTTTTATATTGCTTTAGTAACTCATATTAAACAAAGTCGTTATTTATATTTTGAAACAAGATCAAATTACAAACTTTCTTCAGCAGTGTGGAGTAGTGGTTAGGGCTCTGGACTCTTGACTGGAGGCTCGTGGGTTCAATCCCCGGTGGGGACACTGCTGCGGTACCCTTGAGCAAGGTACTTTACCTAGATTGCTCCAGTAAAAACCCAACTGTACAAATGGGTAATTGTATGTAAAAATAATGTGATATCTTGTAACAATTGTAAGTCGCCCTGGATAAGGGCGTCTGCTAAGAAATAAATAATAATAATAATAATAATAATAATAATAATAATAATAAAACACAATATTTGGAGACAACGAGAAAGAGACTTGAAAAGAGTTAAAGATTCAAAGATTTCCTAACTGTTCCGGCTCACTGGTTTTATATGCCTGTCTGAAAACAAGTGTCTCCGCTTTCATTAAAATGACAAAAGGCGGACGAATGCACCACGGCATTCAAAGGACAGGTCGGTCCATGCAGAGCCGGGGACAAAAGGATCAGCAGATTGACTTCTTCACAATGTGCTCCGGGGCAGATAAACCAGAACAAACACTCACCCCACTACCCCCCTCCTGGGAGCTGCAGCAACAGAACCACGACTAGAACTGTATCACTTTCAAAACTAAGACAGTGCTCTCCAAATTCTCATCACTTGCACGGGGAAGGTACATATTGTTAGCTGCGAGTATTGTATTATCTATTGTTACCCACACAACAGAATTAGAACTCGGGCAAAAACAATAATAATACAAATAACACGTCAAAAGTCAAACACAAAAAACAGCACCATGTTATAAAAGGAATGTCTAAATGTTTTTGTGTTTTGTATGGGTCACACCTTTCACTGTAGTTAAATGCCCCAGTAGTTACTGCGCTGGAATACTGTTTTTTTAAATAACCATACAGTACCTGTACGTTACATATGTGTTATCACAAGATTTTTTAAAAACAACCCCCCATTTCCCCGTTGCGTGCACTATTATTATTAGTAGTGGTAGTGGTAGTGGTGGTATTATATCAACTCAAAACACAGTTCAAATACCCCACGCGTTTTCTGAAGCCCCTCGCCATAGCTGCCACCAGCTGTATCACAGAGGCTGGCTGTTACATTGTATAAATTAGTTTCTTCACTTCAAGTAAAAACAAAAGCGTCTTTCTTTACCTGCCGCCCACATGTTTCGGATGCCAGCTTCTCTGAACTGACCGTGGGAGATATTCCGTAGCAGTTAAAAAAGAAGTTGAGCGATACAAATAAAGTAAGAAGCTGCGGTCCCGCTGCCATCCTGCGCAGTCCATAGAGACTAGTCCAGTGAGCTCGGAGCGGGCATGCGCTTTGAAGAGCACTGTTATTGCAGGAGCACGTCTGCCGTGAACCACCAGGTGGGGCTGGCGAACACCCAGAGAAAAATAACAACAACAAACAACAACTAAGAAAAAGAGAATTGCAAAGATTTTTTAAACTCATGAGAGCTCGCGCTTATATCACCAGGAACGAGGTTCAAAATAATACTAATGAAATAAACGTTTACCACGCGCTGGCTTTTAAACACAACTAAGCCCACTGCTGGACCGCAGCTGCGCATGTTTAAAAAAAGAAAGTCAATCGTGAACACAAGCAGGTACAGATCATTGTGCTGTTGTGAAAAGCAGCACTATAGTTTTCAGTCGTGTGTACTACAGGCCCTCCGAGAGGATGGAGAGCCAGGGGAAGTTTCCTCGGGGCCCAATGTCCCGAAAGGGGCACTGGAGAAGACAATTGCTGGTAAATCAATAGCGAACATTTCAAAAGTAAAAAAAAAAAAAAAAAAATAGCGCCAGCCCTACATGACTGAATCTACTGCAGCATTGTACACCGAATCAATGTGCTCCTGTCGTAGTCTGTTGTATTGTACACGGCAGTGCAAAATACTATTCATTTATTTAACATTAAATATTTGAACTATATAGTGAGAAACATGCCTTGCACTGTTAAAACACACCTAGTCAGAGCAATACGACCCCTTTCTGTAATTCAGTCCTGGGCCCCTCAGGTGAAGACTGACGTTGCCGAATTGTGTGGTGGATGTGATGTGGAATACACTAGACGCTATGTAGTGAACGTGAGCTGATTCAAACCCTAGCCTCCAGAGTCTAGTGCATTATCATACTGCACACCTTGCTGGCTTTCTAGTTTCTTTACATCCCAATAAAGAGACAATAAACACAAGCTTTGCCTTTCCCTCTGAACTAAACAGGTATTCTCCCCTACTACCTGCAGCAGCAAGAGGTGATGCGTGTAGTAATGCCTTTTCTTCTCTGCCCTGGACTGCAGGGAGCAGTTCAGCCTCCATGCCTCAAGCCTGCCCTGGACTGGAGGGAGAGCCCTTTCTGAATTAGGGTGAGGGAGGGAGCAGTTTTGTCTTTATGCCTCAAGCCTGCCCTGGACTGGAGGGAGCGCCCTTTCTGAAGGGGGGTGAGGGAGGGAGCAGTTCAGTCTCCATGCCTCAAGCCTGCCCTGGACTAGCTGGAGCGCCCTTTCTGAAGGGGGGTGAGGGAGGGAGCAGTTCAGCCTGCATGCCTCAAGCCTCCCCTGGACTAGCTGGAGCACTCTTTCTCTTGAAGTGATTATGAATACCTGCTCCACACGCACACCCAGCAGCACAGCTGTTATATTGCTTTTAAAGTGATTATGAAAGGAAGCATCTCCAGGCTGCTCCTCTTTGTTGCTGTTTGAAAGCTGGCCAAGTTTACAGACACAACAGCCTCAAAACCAGACCCACCCAAAGGCTGTGCTTTAATAGTTAGGTACTGAAAGCCCGTAGCTTACAAATGATCATCAGTGAACAATAACAACTAGGCTATGAATATCAGTTTCTTTGCGTGATTCAGCACAAAACAGGCCCGGATCAAAAAGGATTGCTACAATGTTGCTTTAAATGATCAAGAGAGTTTAATAGAGGGGGTTCATTCAGTGCCTACCCTTTCTCTTGAGTCTCTCACTGTTCTACCAGTTGCAAAAACCCATTGTGATGGGGACTCCATTCAGAGATCCCAAAAGAGGCTTAGTAGTTTAGTAAGAGGTGGTTTGGTAGTTTAGTAAGAGGTGGTTTGGTAGTTTAGTAAGAGGTGGTTTGGTAGTTTAGTAAGAGGTGGTCGTGGTCTGGTAGTTTAATAAGAGGTGGTTTGGTAGTTTAGTAAGAGGTGGTTTGGTAGTTTAGTAAGAGGTGGTCTGGTAGTTTAGTAAGAGGTGGTTTGGTAGTTTAGTAAGAGGTGGTCGTGGTCTGGTAGTTTAATAAGAGGTGGTTTGGTAGTTTAGTAAGAGGTGGTTTGGTAGTTTAGTAAGAGGTGGTTTGGTAGTTTAGTAAGAGGTGGTTTGGTAGTTTAATAAGAGGTGGTTTGGTAGTTTAGTAAGAGGTGGTTTGGTAGTTTAGTAAGAGGTGGTCTGGTAGTTTAGTAAGAGGTGGTTTGGTAGTTTAATAAGAGGTGGTTTGATAGTTTAGTAAGAGGTGGTTTGGTAGTTTAGTAAGAGGTGGTTTGGTAGTTTAGTAAGAGGTGGTTTGGTAGTTTGTCTTGTTACAGAAAAGAGCTGCCAACAAGCATCCTGTGTTTTTTTTTCTGAAGGTCATATTGTCAGCTATCAAGTGACATAAATATATACAGTTTCCAGACATTTCATTTCTGACTGTAGCACCATTATCCCTGGTCCTCTTGTGCCAAACAGCTTTAGCTTTTTGTCTGGTCTTTTTGTTTTTTTAATAATGAAATTCCAGATATGCAGATATTTCAAATAAGGATGTACATTAAACATTCTGCTGCTTCCTCTGTGTAGGAAGTGCTGCAGGTCAGGTTTTGATTTGAACTCCTCCTCTGTGTAGGCAGTGCTGCAGGTCAGGTTTTGATTTGAACTCCTCCTCCTCTGTGTAGGCAGTGCTGCAGGTCAGGTTTTGATTTGAACTCCTCCTCCTCCTCTGTGTCAGCAGTGCTGCAGGTCAGGTTTTGATTTGAACTCCTCCTCCTCTGTGTAGGCAGTGCTGCAGGTCAGGTTTTGATTTGAACTCCTCCTCCTCCTCTGTGTCAGCAGTGCTGCAGGTCAGGTTTTGATTTGAACTCCTCCTCCTCTGTGTAGGCAGTACTGTAGGTCAGGTTTTGATTTGAACTCCTCCTCCTCTGTGTAGGCAGTGCTGCAGGTCAGGTTTTGATTTGAACTCCTCCTCCTCTGTGTAGGCAGTGCTGCAGGTCAGGTTTTGATTTGAACTCCTCCTCCTCTGTGTAGGCAGTGCTGCAGGTCAGGTTTTGATTTGAACTCCTCCTCCTCCTCTGTGTCAGCAGTGCTGCAGGTCAGGTTTTGATTTGAACTCCTCCTCCTCTGTGTAGGCAGTGCTGCAGGTCAGGTTTTGGGTCATTGCGTAATTTTACTCTCCAATAGTACAAACAATTGCGGCTGCAAAGTTCAAATTGCATTGCGGCCAGGCAATTATTTTGCACTGTGGCCTATGTAAGCTTAAGAGCAATGCAAATTACTCAATACGTGCAAATAATGAATGAGCTGCAATGATAATGAGGGTCTCAATGAGCGCTGCCTGTGCATCGGGGTATTTAGCGGACGCACTTACAGAGGTGAGGGGAGTTAGGAGTACAGTAGGCGCTGTATGAGATTTGTGGAGTACGAAAATCAAACCAAGCAAAAAAAATAATATGTCAGAGGAAGGGCAGCAAAGTCCTCTTGGTGCACAGAAGAGAAAAGAAAAGTTTTCTGAGGAGGAGCTGAGAGTCCTTATGGCTGAAGTCACTCAGCAGGAAATTGAGTTATTCAGATAAGCCTCAGCAAACATCAGTTATGCTACCAAAGAGGCCATATGGTCCTCCATAGTGGAGAAAGTCAATGCTGTCGGTGTTACCAGGAGGACAATGAACCAGGTTTGAAAATGTGAAATTCAGCTGTTAGGTCTAGGATGACCTGCGGAGTGAGACGATAAGGCCTCACCACATCATCCCAAACAAAGTGACCCTGGTTTGAATATGCAGGGTCTGTCTTCTCCGTCTTGCCTGTCTCCTCTGAAGGTTTTCCTGCCTGTCCTCTATGAACCCTACCTGTGCTGCACTCCCACTCTCTGTGTCGATCGCTCCTGTGCAGTCTGGAAAGAAGCACGTGTTCTACAAACATGTACAGGTGAGTTCTCCATTGGCATGCCTTGCTTCAGGCTCTCAGTACAGGTGAGTTCTCCACTTCCTAGGTTTTCTTACATCAGCATATTTCTTCATAGTCAAAGCATGACAGTCATTAAGAGAAGCAGCTGAATGTGTGCAGAGAATCTCATTCTCCAATCAGCTACTTCCTCTTATGACTGACATGCTGCGCAGCCAATGACTGAGGCCCTGCTTAGTGTACAGGCAGCCAGACATTGAACTCTCTACTTTATAAGATGTTTTCAGTATTTTCCATAACATAGGCTAGATGTGTCTTTGTTTGCTGGCAATACACTTCTGGAGTGACTGCACTCAGAACAATACAACCCAGCACTGGAGTGACTGCACTCAGAACAATACAACCCAGCACTGGAGTGACTGCACTCAGAACAATACAACCCAGCACTGGAGTGACTGCACTCAGAACAATACAACCCAGCACTGGAGTGACTGCACTCAGAACAATACAACCCAGCACTGGGTGACTGCACTCAGAACAATACAACCCAGCACTGGGTGACTGCACTCAGAACAATACAACCCAGCACTGGGTGACTGAAAACAAGAAACAACTGAAATAAGAACAACCCCAGCACTGGAGTGACTGCACTCAGAACAATACAACCCAGCACTGGAGTGACTGCACTCAGAACAATACAACCCAGCACTGGAGTGACTGAAATAAGAACAATACAACCCAGCACTGGAGTGACTGCACTCAGAACAATAAAACCCAGCACTGGAGTGACTGCACTCAGAACAATACAACCCAGCACTGGAGTGACTGCACTCAGAACAATACAACCCAGCACTGGAGTGACTGCACTCAGAACAATACAACCCAGTACTGGAGTGACTGCACTCAGAACAATACAACCCAGCACTGGAGTGACTGCACTCAGAACAACACAGGGCAGCAGTGTGGTGTAGTGGTTAGGGCTATGGACTCTTGACCGGAGGGTCGTGGGTTCAATCCCAGATGGGGGGCACTGCTGCTGTACCCTTGAGCAAGGTACTTTACCTAAATTGCTCCAGTAAAAACCCAACTGTATAAATGGGTAATTGTATGTAAAAAATAATGTGATATCTTGTAAGTCGCCCTGGATAAGGGCGTCTGCTAAGAAATAAATAATAACTAGAATGGAAGTTTCTGGAGAAACTTCGTCTGCGTTGTAAAACACGACAGGTCATGATCATTTGTGGATATGGCATACTTGGTTTTCTATACAGGTTCTATAGTAAACATGACTATCTGCACTGTTTAAGGAGCACTATACTGTCAAATCTGCAGTTACATGATTTGGCCACCAGAGGGCAGACAGAGAAATTTGGAATGTGGCATTTTTCTGGGCACTGCGCCCACATTTCAAATCCGATCACTACAAAAATTAATAGCAACTAAATTCAAACATATTGGAAGAGCTGAGCGAAAAATCGAGTTGATCGGTTGAAAACTGTAGGAGTAGGAGCTGTCCAGTTTTTAGCGGTCATTCTTGAAACAGCCAAATGTCCATATCTGGCTCTGGGAAGGTCATGGGTCAACTAAACCTGCGTTGACATTTAGAGAACCAATGGTTTTCTATACATGTTCAATTGTAACTATGACCCTATCTTGCTCCTAAAAGGAGTTATAAGCTGTTTAATTTTGGGGGGTCATGACCTGTTACCCCCAAATCCACCTGTCCGATCGCCACCAAAAGTAATAGCAACTCAAGTGAGATAGAGTGCAATACTTGTGCAAACTTTTGAGTTGATCACTTCAAAGCTCTAGGAGGAGATGCGTGCGGAAATTTGTTGGAAACTGGAATAATAATAACTAGAATGGAAGTTTCTAAAGAAACTTCGTCTGCGTTGTAAGTTGTTTTGGATAGCGTGTAATTTTAATAGTGCGTTAGAAGTGGTTTCAATAGAGAAATTTGTTTCATAAGCATTCATATCCTGTTATTTAGCATTTGACTTTAAACGAGAGGCCAAAGCTCAAAGTCCAAGACATTTTCAGAAAGGTCTTAATGGTGTCTAATACATATCCAATTGTGCTTATGAGCATATGTGCAGTATTTAAGGAAATGTAATCTGTTAAAAAAAAAGTCTATAGTCCAGTTTGACCATGAACGAGAGGTCAAAGTCCAACACATTTTTAGAAAGCTCTTAGGTGGTTTCCTATAAGTGTCCAATAGTACATATGAGCCTATTTGCAGTATTTAGGGAGATAGAAGCTGTAAATGCAGTCTATTGTCCAGTTTGACCATGAACGAAAGGTCAAAGGTCAAAGTCCAACACATTTTTAGAAAGCTCTTAGGTGGTTTCCTATAAGTGTCCAATAGTATATATGAGCATATGTGCAGTATTTAAGGAATTAACAGCTGTTAAAACAGCCTATTGTCCAGTTTGACAATGAGAGGTCAAAGGTCAAAGTCCAAGACATTTCTAGAAAGCTGTTAGTTGGTTTCTTATACATGTCCAATAGTACATATGAGCCTATCTGCAGTATTTAAGGAGCAATATACTGTCAAATCTGCAGTTACAAGATTTGGCCAGCAGAGGGCAGACAGAGAAATTTGGAATGTGGCATTTCTCTGGGCACTGCGCCCACATTTCAAATCCGATCACTACAAAAATTAATAGCAACTAAATTCAAACATATTGGAAGAGCTGAGCGAAAGAATCGAGTTGATTGGTTGAAAACTGTAGGAGTAGGAGCTGTCCAGTTTTTAGTTGTCATTCTTGAAACAGCCAAATGTCCATATCTGGCTCTGGGAAGGTCGTAGGTCAACAAAACTCACGTAGAGTGATAGAGAACCAATAGGTTTCTATACATGTTCAATTGTAACTATGACCCTATCTTGCTCCTAAAAGCAGTTATAAGCTGTTTAATTTTGGGGGGTCATGACCTGTTACCCCCAAATCCACCAGTCCAATCGCCGCCAAAAGTAATAGCAACTCAAGTGAGATAGAGTGCAGTAGTTGTGCAAGGTTTTGAGTTGATCAGTTCAAAGCTCTAGGAGGAGATGCGTGCGGAATTTTGTTGGAAACTGGAATAATAATAATAATAAAGAAACAGAGAGAAAACAATGTCTGCGTTTTACAACACAGACAATAATGAATCTGCGTTTTACAATAAAAAAAACCGAGAGAAAACAAGGTCTGCGCTTTACAACAGAGAGAAAACAATGTCTGCGTTTTACAACAGGTGTTTTGGTGAGGTTCACATGCAGAGAGGGAGTGTGTTTGGTGTTGGTGAGGTTCACATGCAGAGAGGGTGTGTTTGGTGTTGGTGGGGTTCACATGCAGAGAGGGAGTGTGTTTGGTGTTGGTGGGGTTCACATGCAGAGAGGGAGTGTGTTTGGTGTTGGTGAGGTTCACATGGTGTTTGGTGTTGGGAGGTTCACATGCAGAGAGGGAGGTTTTGGTGTTGGTTTCACATGCAGAGAGGGAGTGTGTTGGGTGTTGGTGAGGTTCACATGCAGAGGAGAGGGAGTTTGTGTTTGGGTTCACATGCAGAGGGAGTGTGTTTGGTGTTGGTGAGGTTCACATGCACAGAGGGAGTGTGTTTGGTGTTGGTGGGGTTCACATGCAGAGAGGGAGTGTGTTTGGTGTTGGTGAGGTTCACATGCAGAGAGGGAGTGTGTTTGGTGTTGGTGTGGTTCACAGGTTCACATGCAGAGGTTGGTGGTTCACATGGGAGTGTGTTTGGTGTTGGTGGTTCACATGCAGAGGGGTGTGTTTGGTGTTGGTGAGGTTCACATGCAGAGGGAGGTGTTTGGTGTTGTGTTTTGGTGTTGGTGAGGTTCACATGCAGAGAGGGAGGTGTTTGGTGTTGGTGAGGTTTGCAGAGAGGGAGTGTGTTTGGTGTTGGTGAGGTTCACATGCAGAGAGGGAGTGTGTTTGGTGTTGGTGAGGTTCACATGCAGAGAGGAGTGTGTTTGGTGTTGGTGAGGTTCACATGCAGAGAGGGTTGTTGGTTCACATGTGTGTGTGTTTTGGTGTTGGTGGGGTTCACATGCAGAGAGGGGGTGTGTTTGGTGTTGGTGAGGTTCACATGCAGAGGGAGTGTGTTTGGTGTTGGTGGGTTCAGGTCACATGCAGAGAGGGAGTTTGTGTTTGTTTGGTGTTGGTGTGGTTCACATGCAGAGAGGGAGTGTGTTTGGTGTTGGTGAGGTTCACATGCGCAGAGGTTCACATGCAGAGAGGGAGTGTGTTTGGTGTTGGTGAGGTTCACATGCAGAGGAGGTGTTTGGTGTTGGTGAGGTTTGGTGTTGGTGTTGGTTTCACATGCAGAGGGAGTGTTTTGTTGGTGTTGGAGAGGGAGGTGTTTGGTGTTGGTGTGGTTCACATGCAGAGAGGGAGTGTGTTTGGTGTTGGTGAGGTTCACATGCAGAGGGAGGTGTTTGGTGTTGGTGTGGTTCAGTGTGTTTGGTGTTGGTGAGGTTCACATGCGCAGAGGGAGTGTGTTTGGTGTTGGTGAGGTTCACATGCAGAGAGGGAGTGTGTTTGGTGTTGGTGTGGTTCACATGCAGAGAGGAGGGTGTTTGTGTTTGGTGTTGGTGAGGTTCACATGCAGAGAGGGGAGTGTTGTTTGGTGTTGGTGAGGTTCACATGCAGTGTGGTTCAGAGAGGGAGTGTGTTTGGTGTTGGTGAGGTTCACATGCAGAGAGGGAGTGTGTTTGGTGTTGGTGAGGTTCACATGCAGGTGTGGTTCACATGGGGGGTGTTTTGGTGTTGGTGAGGTTCACATGCAGAGGGAGTGTGTTTGTGTTTGGTTTGGTGTTGGGTTTCACATGCAGAGAGGGAGTGTTTGGTTTGGTGTTGTTCACATGGTGTTTGGTGTTGGTGAGGTTCACATGCAGAGGGGAGGTGTTTGGTGTGTTTGGTGTTGGTGAGGTTCACATGCAGAGAGGGAGTGTGTTTGGTGTTGGTGAGGTTCACATGCGCAGAGGGAGTGTGTTTGGTGTTTGGTGTTGGTTGCAGAGAGTGTTTTGGTGTTGGTGGTTCACATGCAGAGAGGTTTGGTGTTGGTGTTTCACATGCAGAGAGGGAGTGTTTTGGTGTTGGTGAGGTTCACATGCAGAGAGGGAGTGTGTTTGGTGTTGGTGTGGTTCATGCAGAGCAGAGAGGTTCACATGCAGAGTGTGTTTGGTGTTGGTGTGGTTCACATGCAGGGAGTGTTTGGTGTTGGTGTGGTTCAGAGGGAGTGTGTTTGGTGTTGGTGTGGTTCAGTGTGTTTTGGTGTTGGTGAGGTTCACATGCAGAGAGGGAGTGTGTTTGGTGTTGTTTTCACATGCAGTGTTTTGGTTGGTGGGTTCACATGCAGAGAGGGAGTGTGTTTGGTGTTGGTGAGGTTCACATGCAGAGGGGAGTGTGTTTGGTGTTGGTGAGGTTCACATGCAGAGAGGGAGAGTGTGTTTGGTGTTGGTGAGGTTCACAGAGGGTTTGGTGTGTGTTTGGTGTTGGTGAGGTTCACATGCAGAGAGGAGTGTGTTTGGTGTTGGTGTGGTTCACATGCAGAGAGGGGAGGTGTTGGTGAGGTTCAGCAGAGTGTTTTGGTGTTGGTGAGGTTCACATGCAGAGGGGGAGTGTGTTTGGTGTTGGTGAGGTTCACATGCAGAGAGGGGAGTGTGTTTGGTGTTGGTGAGGTTCACATGCAGAGAGGGAGTGTGTTTGGTGTTGGTGAGGTTCACATGCAGAGAGGGAGTGTGTTTGGTGTTGGTGAGGTTCACATGCAGAGGGGAGTGTGTTTGGTGTTGGTGAGGTTCACATGCAGAGAGGGAGTGTGTTTGGTGTTGGTGTGGTTCACATGCAGAGGGAGGGTGTTGGTGAGGTTCACATGCAGAGAGGAGTGTGTTTGGTGTTGGTGAGGTTCACATGCACATGCAGAGAGGGAGTGTGTTTGGTGTTGGTGAGGTTCACATGCAGAGAGGGAGTGTGTTTGGTGTTGGTTCACATGCAGAGAGGGAGTGTGTTTGGTGTTGGTGTTTGCAGAGAGGGAGTGTGTTTGGTGTTGGTGAGGTTCACATGCAGAGAGGGGGTGTGTTTGGTGTTGGTGAGGTTCACATGCAGAGAGGGGGAGTGTTTTGGTGTTGGTGAGGTTCACATGCGCAGAGGGAGTGTGTTTGGTGTTGGTGTGGTTCACATGCGCAGAGGGAGTGTGTTTGGTGTTGGTGGGTTCACATGGGGTTTTGGTGTTGGTGCAGAGATGGAGAGGGTGTTTTTGGTGTTGGTGGGGTTCACATGCAGAGAGGGGAGTGTGTTTGGTGTTGGTGAGGTTCACATGCAGAGAGGTTCACATGCAGAGTGTGTTTGGTGTTGGTGTTCACATGAGGTGTTTGGTGTTGGTGAGGTTCACATGCAGAGAGGAGGGAGTGTGTTTGGTGTTGGTGAGGTTCACATGCAGAGGGAGGTGTTTGGTGTTGGTGTGGAGGTTCACATGCAGAGAGGGTGTTTGGTGTTGGTGTGGTTCACATGCAGAGAGGGGAGTGTGTTTGGTGTTGGTGAGGTTCACATGCAGAGAGGAGTGTGTTTGGTGTTGGGTGTTGGGTTCACATGCAGAGGGGTGTGTTTGGTGTTGGTGAGGTTCACATGCAGAGAGGGAGTGTGTTTGGTGTTGGTGAGGTTCACATGCAGAGAGGGAGTGTGTTTGGTGTTGGTGTGGTTCACATGCAGAGGGGAGTGTGTTTGGTGTTGGTGTGGTTCACATGCAGAGAGGGAGTGTGTTTGGTGTTGGTGAGGTTCACATGCAGAGAGGGAGTGTGTTTGGTGTTGGTGAGGTTCACATGCAGAGAGGGGTGTGTTTGGTGTTGGTGAGGTTCACATGCAGAGAGGGAGAGTGTTTGTTTGGTGTTGGTGTTTGGTTCACATGCAGAGAGGGAGTGTTTGGTGTTGGTGAGGTTCACATGCAGGAGGGAGTCACAGGTTCACATGCAGAGGGGGAGTGTGTTTGGTGTTGGTGGGGTTCACATGCAGAGAGGGAGTGTGTTTGGTGTTGGTGTGGTTCACATGCAGAGGGGGAGTGTGTTTGGTGTTGGTGAGGTTCACATGCAGAGAGGGAGTGTGTTTGGTGTTGGTGTGGTTCACATGCAGAGAGGGAGTGTGTTTGGTGTTGGTGTTGGTGGTTCACATGCAGGGAGGGAGTGTGTTTGGTGTTGGTGAGGTTCACATGCAGAGAGGGAGTGTGTTTGGTGTTGGTGTTTCACATGCAGAGAGGGAGTGTGTTTGGTGTTGGTGAGGTTCACATGCAGAGGGAGAGAGTTTGGTGTTGGTGTGGTTCACATGCAGGTGTTGTTGGTGTGGTTCACATGCAGAGAGGGAGTGTTGTTTGGTTCACATGCACAGTGTTGGTGTTGGTGGTTCATGCACAGAGGGGAGTGTGTTTGGTGTTGGTGAGGTTCACATGCGCAGAGGGAGTGTGTTTGGTGTTGGTGGTTTCACATGCAGAGAGGGAGTGTGTTTGGTGTTGGTGAGGTTCACATGCAGAGAGGGAGTGTGTTTGGTGTTGGTGAGGTTCACATGCAGAGAGGGAGTGTGTTTGGTGTTGGTGAGGTTCACATGCAGAGAGAGAGGGTGTTGGTGAGTTCACATGAAGAGGAGTGTGTTTGGTGTTGGTGAGGTTCACATGCAGAGAGGGAGTGTGTTTGGTGTTGGTGAGGTTCACATGCAGAGAGGGGTGTGTGTTTGGTGTTGGTGAGGTTCACATGCAGAGAGGGAGTGTGTTTGGTGTTGGTGAGGGTTCACATGCAGAGAGGGGAGTGTGTTTGGTGTTGGTGAGGTTCACATGCAGAGAGGGAGTGTTTGGTGTTGGTGAGGTTCACATGCACAGAGGGAGTGTGTTTGGTGTTGGTGAGGTTCACATGCAGAGAGGGAGTGTGTTTGGTGTTGGTGAGGTTCACATGCAGAGAGGAGTGTGTTTGGTGTTGGTGAGGTTCACATGCAGAGAGGGAGTGTGTTTGGTGTTGGTGTGGTTCACATGCAGAGAGGGAGTGTGTTTGGTGTTGGTGTGGTTCACATGCAGAGAGGGAGTGTGTTTGGTGTTGGTGAGGTTCACATGCAGAGGGAGGTGTTTGGTGTTGGTGTGGTTCACATGCAGAGAGGAGGTGTTTGGTGTGTTTGGTGTTGGTGTTGGTTCACATGCAGAGAGGTGTTGGTGTGGTTCACATGCAGAGAGGGATGTGTTTTGGTGTTGGTGTGGTTCACATGCAGAGGGGGTGTGTTTGGTGTTGGTGAGGTTCACATGCAGAGAGAGGAGTGTTTGGTGTTGGTGAGGTTCATGCATGCACATGCAGAGAGGGGAGAGTTCACATGTTTTTGGTGTTGGTGAGGTTCACATGCAGAGAGGGAGTGTGTTTGGTGTTGGTGAGGTTCACATGGTTCACATGCAGAGAGGGAGTGTGTTTGTGTTTGGTGTTGGTGAGGTTCACATGCAGAGAGTGTGTGTTTGGTGTTGGTGTGGTTCACATGCACAGAGGGGTTTGGTGTTGGTGTGGTTCAGCAGAGGAGTGTGTTTGGTGTTGGTGAGGTTCACATGCAGAGAGGGGGTGTGTTTTGGTGTTGGTGAGGTTCACATGCAGAGAGGGAGTGTGTTTGGTGTTGGTGAGGTTCACATGCAGAGAGGGAGTGTGTTTGGTGTTGGTGTGGTTCACATGCAGAGGGGAGTGTGTTTGGTGTTGGTGAGGTTCACATGCAGAGGGAGTGTGTTTGGTGTTGTTTCACATGCAGAGAGGGAGTGTGTTTGGTGTTGGTGAGGTTCACATGCACAGAGGGAGTGTGTTTGGTGTTGGTGAGGTTCACATGCAGAGAGGGAGTGTGTTTGGTGTTGGTGAGGTTCACATGCAGAGGGGAGTGTGTTTGGTGTTGGTGAGGTTCACATGCAGAGAGGGAGGTTCACATGCAGAGGGAGTTTTTGGTGTTGGTGAGGTTCACATGCAGAGGGAGGTGTTTGGTGTTGGTGTGGTTCACATGTGTTTTGGTGTTGGTGAGGTTCACATGTGTTTGGTGTTGGTGAGGTTCAGAGAGGGAGTGTGTTTGGTGTTGGTGAGGTTCACATGCAGAGAGGGAGGGTGTTGGTGAGGTTCACATGCAGAGAGGGAGTGTGTTTGGTGTTGGTGAGGTTCACATGCAGAGGGGAGGGTTTGGTGTTGGTGTTTGCAGTGTTTTGGTGTTGGGTTTCACATGCAGAGAGGGAGTGTGTTTGGTGTTGGTGAGGTTCACATGCAGAGAGGGGAGTGTGTTTGGTGTTGGTGGGGTTCACATGCAAAGAGGAGTGTGTTTGGTGTTGGTGAGGTTCACATGCAGAGAGGGAGTGTGTTTGGTGTTGGTGTGGTTCACATGCAGAGAGGGAGTGTTTTGGTGTTGGTGAGGTTCACATGCAGAGAGGGGAGTGTTTGGTGTTGGTGTGGTTCAGCAGAGAGGGAGTGTTTGGTGTTGGTGAGGTTCACATGCAGAGAGGGAGTGTTTTGGTGTTGGTGAGGTTCACATGCAGAGAGGAGAGTGTTTGGTGTTGGTGTTTCACATGCAGAGGGAGGGTGTTGGTGAGGTTCACATGCAGAGGAGTGTGTTTGGTGTTGGTGAGGTTCACATGCAGAGAGGGAGTGTTTGGTGTTGGTGAGGGGAGTGTTTTGGTGTTGGTGAGGTTCACATGCAGAGAGGGGAGTGTTTTGGTGTTGGTGTGGTTCACATGCAGAGAGGAGTGTTTGTTTGGTGTTGTTCACATGCAGGTTTTGGTGTTGGTGCACAGAGGGAGTGTGTTTGGTGTTGGTGAGGTTCACATGCAGAGAGGGAGTGAGTTTGTTTGGTGTTGGTGTGGTTCACATGCAGCAGAGGGGAGTGTTTTGGTGTTGGTTCACATGCAGGTTCACATGTTTGGTGTTGGTGAGGTTCACATGGAGAGGGAGTGTGTTTGGTGTTGGTGAGGTTCACATGCAGAGGGGGGAGTGTGTTTGGTGTTGGTGAGGTTCACATTGCAGAGAGGGAGTGTGTTTGGTGTTGGTGAGGTTCACATGCACAGAGAGAGGGAGTGTTTGGTGTTGGTGAGGTTCACATGCAGAGAGGTGTTTGGTGTTGTTTGCAGAGAGGGAGGTTGGTGTTGGTGTGGTTCACATGCAGAGAGGGGAGTGTGTTTGGTGTTGGTGAGGTTCACATGCAGAGAGGGAGTGTGTTTGGTGTTGGTGAGTTCACATGCAGAGGTTCACATGCAGAGAGGGAGTGTGTTTGGTGTTGGTGTGGTTCACATGCAGAGGGAGGTGTTTGGTGTTGTGTTTGGTGTGTTTGGTGAGGTTCACATGCAGAGAGGGGAGGTGTTTTTGGTGTTGGTGAGGTTCACATGCAGAGAGGGTGTGTTTGGTGTTGGTGAGGTTCACATGCAGAGAGGTTTGGTGTTGTGTTTGGTGTTGGTGAGGTTCACATGCAGAGAGGGAGTGTGTTTGGTGTTGGTGAGGTTCACATGCAGAGAGGTGTTTGGTGTGTTTGGTGTTGGTGGTGAGTTCACATGCAGAGGGGAGTGTGTTTGGTGTTCACATGCAGAGAGGGAGTGTGTTTGGTGTTGGTTCAGCAGGAGGGAGTGTGTTTGGTGTTGGTGTGGTTCACATGCAGAGAGGAGTGTGTTTGGTTTGTTGCAGAGAGGGAGTGTGTTTGGTGTTGAGGTTCACATGCAGAGAGGGAGTGTGTTTGGTGTTGGTGAGGTTCACATGCAGAGAGGGGAGTGTGTTTGGTGTTGGTGAGGTTCACATGCAGAGAGGGGGAGGGTTTGGTGTTGGTGGGGTTCACATGTGTGTTTGGTGTTGGTGAGGTTCACATGCAGAGGGGAGTGTGTTTGGTGTTGGTGAGGTTCACATGCAGAGAGGGAGTGTGTTTGGTGTTGGTGAGGTTCACATGCAGAGAGGGAGTGTGTTTGGTGTTGGTGAGGTTCACATGCAGAGAGGGAGTGTGTTTGGTGTTGGTGAGGTTCACATGCAGAGAGGAGTGTGTTTGGTGTTGGTGAGGTTCACATGCAGAGAGGGAGTGTGTTTGGTGTTGGTGAGGTTCACATGCAGAGTTTGGTGTTGGTGTGGTTCAGGGGAGTGTGTTTGGTGTTGGTGTGGTTCACATGCAGAGAGGGAGTGTGTTTGGTGTTGGTGTTCACATGCAGAGAGGGAGTGTGTTTGGTGTTGGTGAGGTTCACATGCAGAGAGGAGTTGTGTTTGGTTCACATGTTGGTGTGGGTTTCACATGCAGAGAGGGAGTGTGTTTGGTGTTGGTGAGGTTCATGCACAGAGGAGTGTTTGGTGTTGGTGAGGTTCACATGCAGCAGAGGGAGGTGTTTGGTGTTGGTGAGGTTCACATGCAGAGAGGGGTGTTGGTGTGTTTGCACAGAGGAGTGTTTTGGTGTTGAGGTTCACATGCAGAGAGGGAGTGTGTTTGGTGTTGGTGTTCACATGGTGTGTTTGGTGTTGGTGAGGTTCACATGCAGAGAGGGTTTGGTGTGGTGTTTCACATGCAGTGTTGGTGTTGGTTCACATGCAGAGAGGAGTGTGTTTGGTGTTGGTGAGGTTCATGCAGAGGAGTGGGAGTTTGGTGTTGGTGTTGGTGGGTTCACATGCAGAGGGAGTGTGTTTGGTGTTGGTGTTTTCACATGCAGAGAGGGGAGTTTTGGTGTTGGTGAGGTTCACATGCAGAGGGGAGTGTGTTTGGTTTGGTGGTGTTGTTTGTGGTGGGTTCACATGCAGAGAGGGAGTGTGTTTGGTGTTGGTGAGGTTCACATGCAGAGGGAGTGTGTTTGGTGTTGGTGAGGTTCACATGCAGAGAGGGGTGTGTGTTTGGTGTTGGTGTTGGTTCACATGCAGAGGGAGGTGTTTGGTGTTGGTTTGGTTCACATGCAGAGAGGAGTGTGTTTGGTGTTGGTGTCACATGCAGAGGGAGGGTTTGGTGTTGGTGTGGTTCACATGTGTTTGGTGTTGGTGAGGTTCACATGCAGAGAGGGGTGTTTGGTGTTGGTGTGGTTCACATGCAGAGAGGGAGGTGTTTGGTGTTGGTGTGGTTTGCAGAGAGGGAGTGTTTTGGTGTTGGTTCACATGCAGAGAGGGAGTGTGTTTGGTGTTGGTGAGGTTCACATGCAGAGAGGGAGGGTGTTTGGTTTGGTGTGGTTCATGCAGAGTTTTGGTGTTGGGTTCACATGCAGAGAGGGGAGTGTGTTTGGTGTTGGTGAGGTTCACATGCAGAGAGGGAGTGTGTTTGGTGTTGGTGTGGTTCACATGCAGAGGGGAGTGTCAGTGAGGTTCATGCAGAGAGGGGTTTGGTGTTGTGTTTCACATGTGTTTGGTGTTGGTTCACATGCAGAGAGGGGAGTGTGTTTGGTGTTGGTGAGGTTCACATGCAGAGGGGGGTTTGTGTTTTTCACATGTGTTGGTGTGTGTTTGGTGTTGGTTGCAGAGAGGGAGTGTTTTGGTGTTGGTGAGGTTCACATGCAGAGAGAGGTTGGTGTGTTTGGTTTGGTTTGGTGAGGTTCACATGCAGAGAGGGAGTGTGTTTGGTGTTGGTGTGGTTCACATGGTGTTTTGGTGTTGGTGTGGTTCACATGCAGAGAGAGGAGTGTGTTTTGGTGTTGGTGTGGTTCACATGCAGAGGGAGGGTGTTTGGTGTTGGTGTGGTTCACATGCAGAGAGGGAGTGTTTGGTGTTGGTGAGGTTCACATGCAGAGAGGGAGTGTGTTTGGTGTTGGTGAGGTTCACATGCAGAGAGGGAGTGTGTTTGGTGTTGGTGAGGTTCACATGCGCAGAGGGAGTGTGTTTGGTGTTGGTGAGGTTCACATGCAGAGGAGGGGTTTGGTGTTGGTGTTTGGTGTTGGTGTTTGGTTCACATGCAGAGGGAGTGAGGGTTGTGTGTTTGGTGTTGGTGAGGTTCACATGGTTCACAGAGGGAGGAGAGTGTGTTTGGTGTTGGTGTGGTTCACATGCAGAGAGGGGTGTGTTTGTGGTTCACATGGGAGGAGTGTGTTGGTGTTGGTTCACATGCAGAGAGGGAGTGTGTTTGGTGTTGGTGAGGTTCACATGCAGAGAGGGAGGGTGTTTGGTGTTGGTGAGGTTCACATGCAGAGAGGAGTGTGTTTGTTTGGTGAGGTTCACATGCAGAGAGGGAGTGTTTGGTGTTGGTGTGGTTCACATGCAGAGAGGAGTGTGTTTGGTGTTGGTGTGGTTTGGTGTTGGTTTGGTGTTGTTCACATTCAGGGAGTGTGTTTGGTGTTGGTGTGGTTCACATGCAGAGAGGGAGTGTTTGGTGTTGGTGGGTTCATGCAGAGAGAGGGAGTGTGTTTGGTGTTGGTGAGGTTCACATGCAGAGGGAGGAGTTTGGTGTTGGTGAGGTTCACATGCAGAGAGGAGTGTGTTTGGTGTTGGTGAGGTTCACATGCAGAGGTGTTGGTGGGGGCAGAGTGTGTTTGGTGTTGGTGTGGTTCACATGTTGGTGTGGTTCACATGCAGAGAGGAGTGTGTTTGGTGTTGGGGGAGTGTGTTTGGTGTTGGTGTGGTTCACATTCACATGCAGAGGAGGTGTGTTTGGTGTTGGTGAGGTTCATGCAGAGGAGTGTGTTTGGTGTTGGTGAGGTTCACATGCGCAGAGGGAGTGTGTTTGGTGTTGGTGTGGTTCACATGCAGAGAGGGAGTTTGGTGTTGGTGTGGTTCACATGCAGAGGGGGTGTGTTTGGTGTTGGTGTGGTTCACATGCAGAGAGGGAGTGTGTTTGGTGTTGGTGAGGGTTCAGGTTCACATGCAGAGAGGGAGTGTGTTTGGTGTTGGTGTGGTTCACATGCGCAGAGGGAGTGTGTTTGGTGTTGGTGTGGTTCACATGCAGAGAGGGAGTGTGTTTGGTGTTGGTGAGGTTCACATGCAGAGAGGGAGTGTGTTTGGTGTTGGTGTGGTTCACATGCAGAGAGGGAGTGTGTTTGGTGTTGGTGAGGTTCACATGCAGAGAGGGAGTGTGTTTGGTGTTGGTGTGGTTCACATGCAGAGAGGGAGTGTGTTTGGTGTTGGTGTTGGTTCACATGCACAGAGGGAGTGTGTTTGGTGTTGTTCACATGCAGAGAGGGAGTGTGTTTGGTGTTGGTGTGGTTCACATGCAGTGTGTTTGGTGTTGGTGTGGTTCACATGCGCAGAGGGAGTGTGTTTGGTGTTGGTGAGGTTCACATGCAGAGAGGGAGTCACATGCAGAGAGGCAGAGAGGGAGTGTGTTTGGTGTTGGTGAGGTTCACATGCAGAGAGGGAGTGTGTTTGGTGTTGGTGAGGTTCACATGCAGAGAGGGAGTGTGTTTGGTGTTGGTTTGGTGTTTGGTGTTGGGTTCACATGCACAGAGGGGAGTGTGTTTGGTGTTGGTGAGGTTCACATGCAGAGGGGAGTGTGTTTGGTGTTGGTGAGGTTCACATGCAGAGGGGGGTGTTTGGTGTTGTGTGTTTGGTGTTCACATCAGAGAGGAGTGTGTTTGGTTTGGTGTGGTTCAACACAGAGGGACCGTTTGGTGTTGGTGGGACAAGCAGAGGTGGCCCTTTGTGTTGGTTTGGTGTTGGCGTGTGTTGGTGGTGTTGGTGAGGTTCACAAAGAGAGGAGTGTGTTTGGTGTTGGTGTGGTTCACATGCAAAATGTGTTTGGTGTTGGTGTGGTTCATATGCAGATGTGTTTTTGGTGTTGGTGAGGTTCACATGCTGTTTGGTGTTGGTGAGGTTCAACCAGCACATGCAGAGAGGAGTGCCCACATGCGCAGAGGGTGTGTTTGGTGTTGGTGTGGTTCACATGCAGTGTTTGGTTTGGTGAATGCAGTGGGCATCAATGCAAGAGGGGAAACTGTGTTTGGTGTTGGTCCATGCAGAGAGAGTTCACCAATCCAATTCATGCAATGCTTGGTGTTGGTGGTTCCATGCAGAGGGGAGTGTGTTTGGTGTTGAGCCAGACTGAGGTTCACATGCAGAGAGGGAGTGTGTTTGGTGTTGGTGTGGTTCACATGCAGGGGAGTGTGTTTGGTGTTGGTGAGGTTCACATGCCAGATTGTTTGGTTTGGTTTAGGTTGTTTTAGGTTGGTGAGGTTCATATTTAGGGGTTGGTATCTGAGATAGATAGATAGATAGATAGATAGATAGATAGATAGATAGATGCAGAGAGGGAGGTGTTTTGGTGTTTGTGGTTCTTAATTTTTTCACATGCAGAAATAACTTTATTAACATGAAATTATTCAACAATAAAAACACACATCAAAAAAATTCCATTTTCAAATTCAAGACAATTCAGTATTTTCATGGTGTTGGGTTCACAAGAGGAAATACAATTCAAAATTGGTGATATTCATTTACAGAGAATTTGTTTGGTTAAAATGATTTATGTATTTATTTTTTAAATTCCATGTATTTCAAATGCAGAGGATTCATCTTCTCACTTTTGTTGGGATTATTCACAGGTTCATACATGACTGTCCCTCCATCAATTGTTTGGTGTTGGTGAGGGTTCACAGCACACCTCTACCCCACAAACCCTCTGTTTGGTGTTTGGTGAAAATGCAAAGGGAGTTGTTTGGTGTTGGTGAGGTTCACATGCATGGTTTTGGTTTGGTGGGGGTTCACATGAAATGTGTTTTGGTGTTGGTGATTCCACATGCAGAGGATTGTTTGACCACATTATGGTTCTTTTGTGTTTGGGTTGTTGGTGTGTTTGGTGTTGGTGTGGTTCACATGCAGAGGGAGGGAGTGTGTTTGGTGTTGGTGTGGTTCACATGCAGAGAGGAGGAGTCAGACCACAGTATGGTTTGGTTTGGTGAGGTTCAAACAGTTTTGGTGTTGGTGAGGTTCATGCAGAGGGAGGTGTTTGGTGTTTTCAGACCACATGCATGATTGTTTTTTGGTGAGGTTCACATGCAGGGGGAATGGTGAGTTGGTCAGTGTTTTGGTTTGAACAGCTCAGAGAGTGTGTTTGGATTGGTGAGGTTCACATGAAGAGGGAGTTAAAGGTGTTGGTGAGACATGCAAGAGTCTTGTCTCAGCGATTCACATGCGAACCTTATTAGGGAGGCTGATTTGGTGTTGAAATCCAAGACCCAAAAGCACATTGTTGGTGAGATAGAATCCCCCTTTCTCACATGCAGAGAGGTGTTTTCACACATGAGGGCTGTGTTTAATAATGGTGCACCAGTCTATAACAAGGTGAACTTGAGTCTGATTCAAAAGACCACACCAGCACCTTTGACATCAGCAGGGGGAACACATCCCCGTTGGTCAGCACATGCAAAAACATCCCCCATTTCACCCAGGGTTTGTTTGGTGTTGGCCGTCCCACCGAGCAGATTACACCGGAGATGCCCGTCTATGTTTTCCCGTCAGCACCGCCCCAAAGCACCGCATCCCAGTCAGCAAAAAGTTAACCCGTCAGTGAGATTCACATCCAACTAGAAAAAGCAGTGTTTCTGTGTTGGTAGAATTCACATCCCATGAACAGCAAATAACAATGGAATGGTTTACATGAAGAGAGGGGTCAGCACCACATCCCGTCAGCACCATTCATCCCCGTCAGATAATTGGTGAGGGTTTTCCAGTGGTCACCACATGGTTTACCTCTGAAACACCACATGCCCATTCTCAGACCACAGTATGGTTCTGCAGTGGTTATTCCACATTCTCAGACGGTTCCCCTACATTAATTCCAGAAACAATTAACCTGCGTCAGACCACAGTATGATTTTTTTTAGAACATGTGTCCATGGTGAGTATTCAACACCGCATCAGAGTCAAGTACCCATTTCATAAACAAGAGCCATACTGTGTCTTAAACCCAAATAATGAATAACAACAGAGAGAGAACCATACTGGGTAAGAAAATTGAGTCCCAAAAACCACACCAGCACCAAACATTCCCCCGAACAAACCCTGTCAACACACATCTGTGGTCACCGTTTGGTGGTGTGGTTCATAATCTCGTCAGCAACCACATCCCTAAAGCACCGCATTCCACCAGCACCGCCCCCTCTGCACCATCCCCGTGGCATTTTCCCCGTCAGCACCCCTCAACCAGCATCCCCGTTAAATCCCCGTTTGGTCAGTCACACCCCGTTGAATAGTACCATTAAACTTTGAGCAAAACATCCCCAGTCGGTGTTCACATCCCCGAACAGTGCAACCACATCCCACAGCACCACATCTCCCACCACATGCAGACATCGTCAGCACCATCTTCCCCATCAGCACCACATCCCCTCAGTTCAACACATCCCGTGCCAGCACCACATCCCGTCAGCACCACATCCCCTGTCAGCACACCTCCTCCCGTGTTCTTCAAATGCACGTCTGTTTCACTGAATCTTCCCCAGAGGCTGTGTCATTTTGGCCTGACGTCAACCAGAAAAAAGTGGTGTGGTTCACATCCCATTTGATCTATGCTTTTCCCTTCAATTTTGCAGTACTCTCCTTTTTCAAAACATGCAGAATAACCATCCAAAAAAACAGTCAGAGAAAAAGGTTTTCCGTTCACATGCAGAGACCAGTAAACAGGTCCTTAACAGTGCAAATAACAATGGAATATGGTTTCACCTATTGCAGAAAATACACTTATCAGAATCCCCCTTTTGGTGTGGATAATGGTAAGGAAAATTATCTAGTGGTCCTAACGGTGTGGTGTTGGTCCTTCACACTCCACTGTAACTTAGTCTCCTAGTCGCTTCTGCAGTGGTGGCTTACACAGAGTCTGTGGTCCATACCGGTTTTTCAAAACTTTTAATCTGGGTAACAGTGATCCGGATTTTGTAATGCTATATTTTGTGATCGAGATGACTTTGATCTGGATCATTTTGATCTGGTTTTTCAGAAAATTATCTGGATTACATTTATCCAGATAACAAATAATCACGATTACAAAATCCATTTGTTTGAAGTGGGCTAGTTTCTTAATAGTGTAGTCTGAGAATATATATGGTTTCCGAGGCAAGCCACACCCAGGCGAAGGGCGGGTGCGAACCCCGGGCCTCTCGCACTAAAGCACAGCGCCGATACCGCTGTACAAAAGAGCCGGCTCCCTTGCAAGGAGCAGTGTATCTGACTCCTGGGCTCGTTTTTCAATTTTATCGGGCTCATCTGGATTTGTCTTTGTGTGACTACGTCACCTACCAGCCCTGCTGCCGCCTTCCACTGCACGCTACATTATTTATTTATTTATTGGTTTATTCTTATGAGGCCATTATTTATGATATAGCCTAATTTAACAGAAGAAATAAGATTGTGGTAATAATGAGTAACACACAACTTTATTTATGTTGTATATTATTTTTTATTTGAACAAAAATCACTTTTAATGTTAGTGCACATATAACGCATGCAAACAATTGTTATTTTATTTATGCCTGCTTAACAGAAATTAAATAACTAAATCTAAATTGAATAAAAATAAAACTTTTGAAAAAAGTATATGTATTTTTTGACATCTTCATCGTCTTCCTCGTCGGGCAGGAGTCCAGTATTTCAGATGAGCTTTGAGGCATATGTGAAGGCGTATGCGTCTGCTTTTTATTAAAGCTATACCACTAAATACGTGTTTTTCTTTTAGCTTGCATGGATACAAAACTTAAATAAATATGTAAATATGATATTGTAACATTCGATTTGGACATATAGTGTGTGTTTGCTATGACAATTCAAACAAAATATCGCTGTTCTATGATCATTTAAAAGCTAAATCCACCTCCACAGTAGAATCACAATAATCCTGGTATTTTGGATCAAAGTAATCCTGATCTCCTCTTTAAATTCTAAAAAACCCGATTGCAACATTTAATCGTGATTAAAAGTGCGATGGAATTACCAAAACGAAATCCCGATCGCATTTCTATGTTTTGAAAAACACAATGTCACAATATAATCCAGATCAAACGAGGAAATCCGATTACCAGAGTTTTGAAAAACCGGCCCCTGAAGATAAGCAACACTCACTTTCTTCTGCAAATAATCAAAAAACAACCATACTGTGGTCCTTTACTGTAACCAATTTTTTTTTTTTGTTCCTGGGTAGTAAGTGTTATTTCCTAATTGCTTATGCCTCAAAAGTATAGAAATTGGCTATTATTCCCCACAAACTTTGCTTTTGTGACCAGGACAGTGATATTTTGAAATTTACCTATTTTCCAGAACATTCCAGATAGATTCAGTGCTGAGTAAACTTTTATACTAAAACTACAAAATGAACTTTCTAGAACTTTCCAGTAATATCAATAGTAGTATAAATACAGGGTCTTAAGCCCACCAGTTCAGTTTAGTTCCAGCTGCCTAAGTGGATACATATCTGCATTTTTCTGAGATGGCATCAAGGTCATAGGAGACTTCAAAATGGTGGCATTCCTGATGGGTCTCCAAGACGGTTTTACCAAGTTTTCCTGCTATCTTTGCCTTTGGGACAGCAGGACACCAAGGCGCACTACACAGATGGGACTGGCCACAGCAGACCGAGTTCTCTGTGGGGAGGAACAACGTCAAGTGGGAGCCACTGGTGGACCCCCGGAAGGTGCTGATGCCACCACTGCACATCAAATTGGGCCTTATGAAACATTTTGTCAGAGCTCTAGATAAGGAGTCGGCAGCCTTCAAGTACCTTCAAGAGTTCTTCTCTAAGCTGTCTGAGGCAAAGGTCAAAGCCGGTGTCTTCGCACGGACCACAGAAAAAGAAGATCCTGGAGTGCAATGAATTCCCAAAGAAGCTCACTAGTAAGGAGAAAGCGGCTTGGAACAGCTTTGTCGCAGTGGTTGGGGTTTCCTGGGTAATCACAAGGCCTGAAAACTATGTGGAGCTGGTTGAGACTCTGGTGAAGAACTACGGCACAATGGGCTGTAGGATGTCCCTCAAAGTCCATATCCTTGATGCTCATCTTGATAAATTCAAGGAGAACATGGGGCCCCGCTTTGGAGGAGCAAGGCGTCGCTTTCACCAGGATATATAGGGACTTTGAACTAGCCGCTACCAAGGACAGTATAAGACCCAACATGATGGGAGACTACATTTGAAAGCTGATTATTGAAAGTGATTTACAGTATAATCAGAAATCTCGAAAAACTACTCACTTCTAAATCTTTTGGTGTCATTTCTGTATTACTTTAGTATAAATACATGTTAATTTCTAGATTCATATGTTGTTTTTTTCTGACTTTATGTGAACGAAAAAGACACAAATTCGCCCGCTTTCTCATTGAAAATAGGTAAATTTCAAAATATCACTGTCCTGGTCACAAAAGCAAAGTTTGTGGGGAATAATAGCCATTTTCTATACTTTTGAGGCATAAGAAATTAGGAAATAACACTTAATACCCAGGAACAAAAATTGTGTTACATAGTGTAATCAAAAATAGCTGCCCTCTTTACTGTATCCCTTCTGCCATTGATATTTAAAGAACCCAGCTTAATGTTCTGCATGGCTAAGTTAGAGAAGGACAAACAGGAAATTGTACAGAAAAAACCCCCAAAAAACGCCAGATAATCAGAATAATACAATTAGGTCTTCACTATTTTAACCATTATTACTTTTTTTAATGAACCTCTAACTTTACTAATAAGATTCTTTAATCTTTTTCTTTCTTTTCAAGCCCCAGTGTTATAACGTCCCACATCACCTGCTGAGCAGAACTTAAAAACAGCGCCAAATCAGGAGTGTTCAACCACACTAATCCCTCTTTTTCCTTTTATAATTTCTAAAGATTCCTGTATGCTCTGAGCGCTGTACTCTCCTCTATCTAACCTGCTGGCTAACAGAGAACTCATAGCTATACGAGGAGTCTGTGTCACTACTGCCCGCCACATCACTGTCGCGATTTTCACTCTCAGCTGTGCTCACCTCACTCTGAAGTGCTGCACATTTACTAGAACTGAGTCTCCCACTTCTGACACAACTCCCTCTGCTCTCTCAGAACAATCAGCGCTTTTCTCTGAGATCATACTGCGTTTCACTAAACTATCAATGTGTGTTGTCTTTCTTGATCTTTCTCTTAGGTATTTTAAACCCTGCATTGTCTATCAATCCTACCTCTACTTCTGTATCCTCCTCTCCCGAAACCACAGTCAGTGTCTCCCCCTGCTCACTGACCCGAGTCTTGACGTCTCCCTCACCGCTCTCCCAAACATTTCCTTTGTCTACCTGTTTAGCGATATTTAATTCAGTGTTTAGCAACATATACAGCTGTCTCCTAAATGAGATTACATGTTTTAATTCTTGCGCTTTACAGCCCAGTGGAATCATAGTAATCTCTGACATTATTTGCCCATGGCGACTCAGCTCTCTGATTAGTACCTCATTCTTGATAAAAGGCGGGACATTTGAAATAGTAACTTTTTTCACCGGAACAGCGAGAGGCAAAACAGAAACCAAAACATCATTGATTACTAAACCCTCCTGAACAGCTGTCTGAACTAAAACTTCACTGTTCAGTAACACAACCACTGCATTATTCATTCGAGAAGCCGATTTTATATTTTTACACCCTACTACTTTTCCAAGCTCAATTACACATTTCTCAACACTGACAATAGCATCAACTGTGATTTCAATGCCGTGTTTGCGTGTAATGTTGTCAAAACCAGAGCCATGCCCTCTCGGGACTCCCCATCCCATTGACAAAAGGCCGTTTCTATTTAACCAAAAATGTTTTGATCAGATGTAAAAGTCAAACAAAGCAACAATAGAAAGAAAAAGACTAGGGAAAAAACCCTTACTTAGAAATCCACTCACTCCCTACACTCACAGCTTTTTCACTCACTCCCTACACTCACAGCTTTCTCACTCACTCCCTACACTCACAGCTTTCTCACTCACTCCCTACACTCAGAGCTTTCTCACTCACTCCCTACACTCACAGCTTTCTCACTCACTCCCTACACTCACAGCTTTTCCACTCACTCCCTACACTCACAGCTTTCTCACTCACTCCCTACACTCACAGCTTTCTCACTCACTCCCTACACTCACAGCTTTCTCACTCACTCCCTACACGCACAGCTTTCTCACTCACTCCCTACACGCACAGCTTTCTCACTCACTCCCAGCATGCACAGCAACAGACAGCGCCAACAGATAGATAGATAGATAGGTAGATAGATAAACTTGCTAAGGACATTCTTTGTCACAATCTGTTGCGAGTATCGGAATCTGGAGATTTATGAAGGCATGTCATACTTATACATTGATAACTCTTTCAAATATAATGATTATTTCAGACAAACAAAGGGAAATAAATAAATAACCTGAGAAAGTTGTAGCATGGCATTGCTGTTGACTCAGGAGCTCCATTATTAACTGTACACGCCACAGCAATGCCAGTATCCCTTATTAAACATGAACTCCTTAAAAGAGTGATTTCTGCTCATAGTTTTTGTTTTAAAGTTTTATGTAAAAATGTTTTGAACTTTCATTCAGTTCACAAATGACCAGAGAGCAGTGACAAGCAAAACACTGGCCGGTGCGCCCCTGCACTGCAGCAGCATGTTCTTATCACAGTGTAAAATCAACTCCTGTTTGTTGTTTGACAGCAGATAAAACACCTGCTCCTTGAACATCTTTAGAAAATCCAGTTAGCAATGCAGTCCAAGGGTAGGTACCGTTTCTGTGGAATGTTCTCCTTTCAAACAATAGCATGTATTTACAGACTGGAGTTAATGCATTATAACGATGCCCCTTATTAAAGTGTGCCAGTGTAATGTTGTAGTTTCCCATGTCTCTCCCCCATGCCTATACTAACCTTGTTCTGTAACAGTGCTACCATGCATGACTCATTCACCAGGACTTAGCTTCTGATTTCACTGTGCTATTACTACACTGTGTTTTACTTGTACCATTGTATTCCACATGTACTCCAATAGCCATGAGTACTGAGCGGTGCATGATAGAGGAACATTCTCCTGTTAGAGCAAGATGAAAGCAGCCTGGGTGCAGTTAACCAGGCTGACTGAGCGCTAGCTGCTCTTCCCTGCCTGCAGGTTTAATGAACCCGCTCCTCTCCTGGAGCCAGCCAGCCTCATTCATCTGATCCCCTCCTCAGCTCCATTGGCCCCCTCTCCATCGCCCTGCTCCTGCGCTAACAGCTTTATCAATGCTCTATTAGGGACAACAAATTAGGCTTGTAGGAGGCATTTGTCGGACAGTAGGGGGCTGAAGAGGGCTTAGCCTGACTGGATTAGTGGATCTGCTCTTATTGTAAACTCTGCTAATCAGCATTAGGGTAGACAGTGCCTGGGAATCACCTGCAATTGGTTTACCTGCAGAGGTGATGATACAGCAACATGTCTGCAGTCACTCTACACACAGAGTCAGTTAACAGGTCTGCAGTCACTGTACACACAGAGTCAGATACAGGTCTGCAGTCACTGTACACACAGAGTCAGTTAACAGGTCTGCAGTCACTGTACACACAGAGTCAGTTAACAGGTCTGCAGTCACTGTACACACAGAGTCAGTTAACAGGTCTGCAGTCACTGTACACACAGAGTCAGTTAACAGGTCTGGAATATCCCACAGGCAGTCAGTTAACAGTGCATCTGCTGAAAATTCTGAATGCAGGTTTATTTAGATATAATCTGGAATATAATGTATTGTTAGCTTTTTACGCCAAAGTGTAAATCATTCCATTTAAACCTGAGTTAATGTAACAAAACTAGAAATACCTCTTATAAAAGTCTACCAAATGAAAAGAAGCAGTCATTCTCTGACAAGGCATTTCTTAGGAGGACAGCGTGTGTTAGGAACATTCTTCTGTTAGAGCCCGAGTTTCAACAGCATGAGGGTTCTAGCGGTGAGCTGAGCCTAAATACAATTGGACATTCCAAATTGGGTAAAATTAATTGGTAACCCATGTGATACATGACTCTGGAGCTCAGGAGTGGTGAAGATTTCCACCCCACAAACAGGATTCAGAGTGCAGCCACTGCTGCAGAGCAGGGAGGTACCATGCTGACTGACACCCATTACAATGACAACCAACAGCATGATAGAGTGGAACATTCTCTAGAGCAAGGCATTTCAACAGCATGATAGAGTGGAACATTCTCTAGAGCAAGGCATTTCAACAGCATGATAGAGTGGAACATTCTCTAGAGCAAGGCATTTCAACAGCATGATAGAGTGGAACATTCTCCTGTTAGAGCAAGGCATTTCAACAGCATGATAGAGTGGAACATTCTCCTGTTAGAGCAAGGCATTTCAACAGCATGATAGAGTGGAACATTCTCCTGTTAGAGCAAGGCATTTCAACAGCATGATAGAGGTGGAACATTCTCCTGTTAGAGCAAGGCATTTCAACAGCATGATAGAGTGGAACATTCCTCTAGAGCAAGGCATTTCAACAGCATGATAGAGTGGAACATTCTCCTGTTAGAACAAGGCATTTCAACAGCATGATAGAGTGGAACATTCTCCTGTTAGAGCAAGGCATTTCAACAGCATGATAGAGTGGAACATTCTCCTGTTAGAGCAAGGCATTTCAACAGCATGATGGAGTGGAACATTCTCCTAACAGCATGATAGAGTGGAACATTCTCCTGTTAGAGCAAGGCATTTCAACAGCATGATAGAGTGGAACATTCTCCTGTTAGAGCAAGGCATTTCAACAGCATGATAGAGTGGAACATTCTCCTGTTAGAGCAAGGCATTTCAACAGCATGATAGAGTGGAACATTCTCTGTTAGAGCAAGGCATTTCAACAGCATGATAGAGTGGAACATTCTCCTGTTAGAGCAAGGCATTTCAACAGCATGATAGAGTGGAACATTCTCCTGTTAGAGCAAGGCATTTCAACAGCATGATAGAGTGGAACATTCTCCTGTTAGAGCAAGGCATTTCAACAGCATGATAGAGTGGAACATTCTCCTGTTAGAGCAAGGCATTTCAACAGCATGATAGAGTGGAACATTCTCCTAGAGCAAGGCATTTCAACAGCATGATAGAGTGGAACATTCTCCTGTTAGAGCAAGGCATTTCAACAGCATGATAGAGTGGAACATTCTCCTGTTAGAGCAAGGCATTTCAACAGCATGATAGAGTGGAACATTCTCCTGTTAGAGCAAGGCATTTCAACAGCATGATAGAGTGGAACATTCTCCTGTTAGAGCAAGGCATTTCAACAGCATGATAGAGTGGAACATTCTCCTGTTAGAGCAAGGCATTTCAACAGCATGATAGAGTGGAACATTCTCCTGTTAGAGCAAGGCATTTCAACAGCATGATAGAGGGAACATTCTCCTGTTAGAGCAAGGCATTTCAACAGCATGATAGAGTGGAACATTCTCCTGTTAGAGCAAGGCATTTCAACAGCATGATAGAGTGGAACATTCTCCTGTTAGAGCAAGGCATTTCAACAGCATGATAGAGTGGAACATTCTCCTGTTAGAGCAAGGCATTTCAACAGCATGATAGAGTGGAACATTCTCTGTTAGAGCAAGGCATTTCAACAGCAGTGGGAACATTCTCCTGTTAACATTCTCCTGTTAGAGCAAGGCATTTCAACAGCATGATAGAGCAAGGCATTTCAACAGTGGAACATTCTCCTGTTAGAGCAAGGCATTTCAACAGCATGATAGAGTGGAACATTCTCCTGTTAGAGCAAGGCATTTCAACAGCATGATAGAGTGGAACATTCTCCTGTTAGAGCAAGGCATTTCAACAGCATGATAGAGTGGAACATTCTCCTGTTAGAGCAAGGCATTTCAACAGCATGATAGAGTGGAACATTCTCCTGTTAGAGCAAGGCATTTCAACAGCATGATAGAGTGGAACATTCTCCTGTTAGAGCAAGGCATTTCAACAGCATGATAGAGTGGAACATTCTCCTGTTAGAGCAAGGCATTTCAACAGCATGATAGAGTGGAACATTCTCCTAGAGAGCAAGGCATTTCAACAGCATGATAGAGTGGAACATTCTCCTGTTAGAGCAAGGCATTTCAACAGCATGATAGAGTGGAACATTCTCTGTTAGAGCAAGGCATTTCAACAGCATGATAGAGTGGAACATTCTCCTGTTAGAGCAAGGCATTTCAACAGCATGATAGAGTGGAACATTCTCCTGTTAGAGCAAGGCATTTCAACAGCATGATAGAGTGGAACATTCTCCTGTTAGAGCAAGGCATTTCAACAGCATGATAGAGTGGAACATTCTCCTGTTAGAGCAAGGCATTTCAACAGCATGATAGAGTGGAACATTCTCCTGTTAGAACAAGGCATTTCAACAGCATGATAGAGTGGAACATTCTCCTGTTAGAGCAAGGCATTTCAACAGCATGATAGAGTGGAACATTCTCCTGTTAGAGCAAGGCATTTTCAACAGCATGATGGAGTGGAACATTCTCCTGTTAGAGCAAGGCATTTCAACAGCATGATAGAGTGGAACATTCTCCTGTTAGAGCAAGGCATTTCAACAGCATGATAGAGTGGAACATTCTCCTGTTAGAGCAAGAGCATTTCAACATGATAGAGGAACATTCTGTTAGAGCAAGGCATTTCAACAGCATGTATAGAGTGGAACATTCTCCTGTTAGAGCAAGGCATTTCAACAGCATGATAGAGCAAGGAACATTCTCTGTTAGAGCAAGGCATTTCAACAGCATGATAGAGTGGAACATTCTCCTGTTAGAGCAAGGCATTTCAACAGCATGATAGAGTGGAACATTCTCCTGTTAGAGCAAGGCATTTCAACAGCATGATAGAGTGGAACATTCTCCTGTTAGAGCAAGGCATTTCAACAGCATGATAGAGTGGAACATTCTCCTGTTAGAGCAAGGCATTTCAACAGCATGATAGAGTGGAACATTCTCCTGTTAGAGCAAGGCATTTCAACAGCATGATAGAGTGGAACATTCTCCTGTTAGAGCAAGGCATTTCAACAGCATGATAGAGTGGAACATTCTCCTGTTAGAGCAAGGCATTTCAACAGCATGATAGAGTGGAACATTCTCCTAGAGCAAGGCATTTCAACAGCACAGCATGATAGAGCAAGAGTGGAACATTCTCCTGTTAGAGCAAGGCATTTCAACAGCATGATAGAGTGGAACATTCTCCTGTTAGAGCAAGGCATTTCAACAGCATGATAGAGTGGAACATTCTCCTGTTAGAGCAAGGCATTTCAACAGCATGATAGAGTGGAACATTCTCCTGTTAGAGCAAGGCATTTCAACAGCATGATAGAGTGGAACATTCTCCTGTTAGAGCAAACAGGCATTTCAACAGCATGATATAGAGTGGAACATTCTCCTGTTAGAGCAAGGCATTTCAACAGCATGATAGAGTGGAACATTCTCCTGTTAGAACAAGGCATTTCAACAGCATGATAACAGCATGATAGGAACATTCTCCTGTTAGAGCAAGGCATTTCAACAGCATGATAGAGTGGAACATTCTCCTGTTAGAGCAAGGCATTTCAACAGCATGATAGAGTGGAACATTCTCCTGTTAGAGCAAGGCATTTCAACAGCATGATAGAGTGGAACATTCTCCTGTTAGAGCAAGGCATTTCAACAGCATGATAGAGTGGAACATTCTCCTGTTAGAGCAAGGCATTTCAACAGCATGATAGAGTGGAACATTCTCCTGTTAGAGCAAGGCATTTCAACAGCATGATAGAGTGGAACATTCTCCTGTTAGAGCAAGGCATTTCACAGCATGATAGAGTGGAACATTCTCCTGTTAGAGCAAGGCATTTCAACAGCATGATAGAGTGGAACATTCTCCTGTTAGAGCAAGGCATTTCAACAGCATGATGGAGTGGAACATTCTCCTGTTAGAGCAAGGCATTTCACAGCATGATAGAGTGGAACATTCTCCTGTTAGAGCAAGGCATTTCAACAGCATGATAGAGTGGAACATTCTCCTGTTAGAGCAAGGCATTTCAACAGCATGATAGAGTGGAACATTCTCCTGTTAGAGCAAGGCATTTCAACAGCATGATAGAGTGGAACATTCTCCTGTTAGAGCAAGGCATTTCAACAGCATGATAGAGTGGAACATTCTCCTGTTAGAGCAAGGCATTTCAACAGCATGATAGAGTGGAACATTCTCCTGTTAGAGCAAGGCATTTCAACAGCATGATAGAGTGGAACATTCTCCTGTTAGAGCAAGGCATTTCAACAGCATGATAGAGTGGAACATTCTCCTGTTAGAGCAAGGCATTTCAACAGCATGATAGAGTGGAACATTCTCCTGTTAGAGCAAGGCATTTCAACAGCATGATAGAGTGGAACATTCTCCTGTTAGAACAAGGCATTTCAACAGCATGATAGAGTGGAACATTCTCCTGTTAGAGCAAGGCATTTCAACAGCATGATAGAGTGGAACATTCTCTAGAGCAAGGCATTTCAACAGCATGATAGAGTGGAACATTCTCCTGTTAGAGCAAGGCATTTCAACAGCATGATAGAGTGGAACATTCTCCTGTTAGAGCAAGGCATTTCAACAGCATGATAGAGTGGAACATTCTCCTGTTAGAGCAAGGCATTTCAACAGCATGATAGAGTGGAACATTCTCCTGTTAGAGCAAGGCATTTCAGAGCAAGGCATTTCAACAGCATGATAGAGTGGAACATTCTCTTTCAACAGCATGATAGTTCTCCTGTTAGAGCAAGGCATTTCAACAGCATGATAGAGTGGAACATTCTCCTGTTAGAGCAAGGCATTTCAACAGCATGATAGAGTGGAACATTCTCCTGTTAGAGCAAGGCATTTCAACAGCATGATAGAGTGGAACATTCTCCTGTTAGAGCAAGGCATTTCAACAGCATGATAGAGTGGAACATTCTCCTGTTAGAGCAAGGCATTTCAACAGCATGATAGAGGGAAATTCTCCTGAGCAAGGCATTTCAACAGCATGATAGAGTGGAACATTCTCCTGAGCAAGGCATTTCCCATGTTAGAGCAAGGCATTTCAACAGCATGATAGAGTGGAACATTCTCCTAGAGCAAGGCATTTCAACAGCATGATAGAGTGGAACATTCTCCTGTTAGAGCAAGGCATTTCAACAGCATGATAGAGTGGAACATTCTCCTGTTAGAGCAAGGCATTTCAACATTCTCCTGTTAGAGCAAGATTTCAACAGCATGATAGAGGAACATTCTCCTGTTAGAGCAAGGCATTTCAACAGCATGATAGAGTGGAACATTCTCCTGTTAGAGCAAGGCATTTCAACAGCATGATAGAGTGGAACATTCTCCTGTTAGAGCAAGGCATTTCAACAGCATGATAGAGTGGAACATTCTCCTGTTAGAGCAAGGCATTTCAACAGCATGATAGAGATAGAGGAACATTCTCCTGTTAGAGCAAGGCATTTCAACAGCATGATAGAGTGGAACATTCTCCTGTTAGAGCAAGGCATTTCAACAGCATGATAGAGTGGAACATTCTCCTGTTAGAGCAAGGCATTTCAACAGCATGATAGAGTGGAACATTCTCCTAGAGCAAGGCATTTCAACAGCATGATAGAGGCATTTCAACAGTGGAACATTCTCCTGTTAGAGCAAGGCATTTCAACAGCATGATAGAGTGGAACATTCTCCTGTTAGAGCAAGGCATTTCAACAGCATGATAGAGTGGAACATTCTCCTGTTAGAGCAAGGCATTTCAACAGCATGATAGAGCATTTCAAGAGCAAGGCATTTCAACAGCATGATAGAGTGGAACATTCTCCTGTTAGAGCAAGGCATTTCAACAGCATGATAGAGTGGAACATTCTCCTGTTAGAGCAAGGCATTTCAACAGCATGATAGAGTGGAACATTCTCCTGTTAGAGCAAGGCATTTCAACAGCATGATAGAGTGGAACATTTTCAACATTTCACAGCATGATAGAGTGGAACATTCTCCTGTTAGAGCAAGGCATTTCAACAGCATGATAGAGTGGAACATTCTCTGGAGCAAGGCATTTCAACAGCATGATAGAGTGGAACATTCTCCTGTTAGAGCAAGGCATTTCAACAGCATGATAGAGTGGAACATTCTCCTTTCAACAGTTAGAGCAAGGCATTTCAACAGCATGATAGAGTGGAACATTCTCCTGGCATTTCAACAGCAAGAGCATTTCCTGTTAAGCAAGGCATTTCAACAGCATGATAGAGTGGAACATTCTCCTGTTAGAGCAAGGCATTTCAACAGCATGATAGAGTGGAACATTCTCTAGTTAGAGCAAGGCATTTCAACAGCATGATAGAGTGGAACATTCTCCT
>JAHFZB010000451.1:0-47661 GCA_036884735.1 Huso huso
AGATTTAGCGGCTTCGTCAAATGAAAAGTCCCTTACGCACTTCACCAGCAGCGTTGCATTCCCCAGTGACCCGGCGTGGGGTCCCAGCAGCTAAGCTAAAATATCCCTGGCACCTCCCAAGCTGCCTTGCAGGCCCATACCCGCCCATGGTCCAGCGGCTCAACAAGCGAGACTCTGGCACCTCCCAGCACCGCGCACGTATTGTGACCCGCGGAAGGTCCCACTTCGGCAAACGACGTGGCGTCTCCCCCATCGCTCATATGGGCCCCAGTGACCCGCACTGAGTCCCGCTGCTCAACAATGGTCCATGGCGCCTCTCACCAGCACGCCAAGCAAATACCCCCAGCGACCCCAAGGGTGTCCCCAGCGTTTCACCCAAATGGTCCCTGGTAATGCCCCAGCAAACTGACAGGGCCCAGCGACCCCATCGCTGGGTCCCAGCAGCTCACCAAATGATCCCTTGACCCATCCTCAGCGCTACAAGCACTGGTGTAGCGACGTCACGCCAGGAGTCCCAGCGGCTCGCTCAAATGTCCCCCTGGCACCTCACCAGCGTGCATTCCCCCAAAGCAACCCCGTAGGGGTCCCAGCAGCTCGCTAAAATATCCTGGCACCTCCCTCAGCAAGACTGGGCCCAGCTGACCCTGCACGGGGTCTGAACAGCTGCCAAATTGTCCCCAGTACTTCCCAGGGTACACAGGGACCAGCGACCCTGCTGGGTCCCGAAAGCAGCCTCAGCAAACTGTCCCTGACACCTGCCCGACGCGCACACAGGTCCCCAGCGACCCGCAAGATGGGGTCCCAGCTGCTGACAAATGGTCCCTGAGCCCCAGCACACCCATCGGCCACAGTGAGCACGCCAGGGTCCCAGCGACACGCCAAATGGTCCCTGGCACCTCCCAGCACCGCATCGGGGGCCCTGCGACCCAGCACGGGATCCCAGCTGCTCGCCAAATGGTCCCCTGGTACCTCCCCAGTGTGTCGACGGGCTCCAAATAAACTTCAAGCAGGGTCCCAGCGTTCCCGTCAAATGGGTCCCTGGCAACTCACCTCAGCCATCTACATGACCCAGAGACCCCGTGGGGTCCAAGCAGCCGCCAAAATATCCTGGCACCTCCCCAAGCGCGACTGGGCCCAGAAGACGCCGCAGGGGTCCCAGCGTGCTCGCAGAACGTCCCTGGCACCTCCCTCAGCACGCCTGACCCCAGGGGACCCCCTGAAGTGGGGTCCCAAATGCTCCTCCGGTAAACTGACCCCAGGAGGGCTCCCAAAGGCTCATATGGGCCCCATGACCCGCTGCTCAACAAATGGTCCATGGCGCCTCCCAGCGCGAGCACGAGCCCTGTAGCGACCCAGCGCTGGGTGCAAGCTGCTGGCGAAACAGTCCCTGAACTTCCCCAGCATGCACATCGGGTCTCCAGCGACCCGTGCAAGGACACCGCGGCTCACCAAATGGTCCCTGCACGCGTCCCCGGACGACTTCCTTTCCAGCAACCCCAATGCGAGGGTGCCAGCGACACCCAAATAAACCCTGGCACCTCCCAGCAGCGCACAGGCTCAACGGCCTCAACGACCTCCCAGCACCTGCCAAATGGTCCCTGGCAATTCACCACCAGCGCGACGCGACATGCCCCAGCGACCCTGCGGGGTCAAAGTAGTTTGTCAAAAATATCCCTGGCACCTCCCCAGCACACGCACGGGCCAAAAGCATGGCACGCGGTCCCAGTGGCTCGCCAAACGGTCCCTGGCACTCCTCCAGCATCGCAAGATTGCCCAGGGACCCCGTGCGAGTCCCAAATGCTCGCAAACTGACCGTGGCGCCTCCCCTCAGCGCTCATATGGGCCCCAGTGACCCCGCTGCTCAACAAATGGTCCATGGCGCCTCCCCAAGCGAGCATCGAGCCCAGCGACCCCGCACGGGCTCCCAGGTGCTCTCAAATGGTCCCTGGCACCTCCACAGCACGCCAAGACCGGCCCCTGACACCATGCTGGGTCCCAGCTGCTCACCAAACGTCCCTGGCACCTCCCCAGAACGCTGCACCGGCACCAGGGGACCCAGCGCGGGTCAAACTGCTCGCCAAATAGTCCCTGCACCTCCCAGCGTGCGCACAGGGCCCAGCAGCCCAGCACGGGGTCCCAGTGGCTCGCCAAACGGTCCGGCATCCCTCAGGCAGAAGCACGGGGCCCAGCGACCGCCCACAGGGTCCCCCCCCCCATGCAGCTACCAATCCCCTCTGGCACCTCCCCCAGCAGGCACACTGGGCCCAGCGACCCCTTGTGGGGGGTCCCAGCATCTCTCTCCAAATGGTCCCTGGCACCTCCTGAGGCATAACTGCTCCCAGCAACCCCACAAGGTCCCAGCTGCTCGCCAAAAATATGTCCCTGGCACCTCCCCAGCATCGCCATATAGGCCCAGTGACCCCGGCACAGTGTTCCAGCGGCTCAGCAAACAGTCCCAGGAACTTCCCCAGCATGCACATCGGCTAGTGACCCCTGAGGGGTCCTTGCGGCTCAACAAAGGTTCCTGCTACGTCCCTCAGCGACGACTCTGCCCAGCTCACTCACTGGGGCTCCAGTGACCGCACGCTGGGTCCCAGCAAGCCGCCAAACGGTCCCTGGCACCTCCCAGAACAGCACCGGGCCAGGGACCCAGCGCAGGGTCAAGCTGCTGTAAATGGTCCCGCAGTATCCTCCCCAGCGTCGCGCACAGGGCCCAGCAGTCCAGCGAGGTCCCAGTGGCTCGCCAAACGGTACCTATGGCTCTCCAGAAAAAAGCGGCACCAGCAACCCCAGCGCCCAGAGTCCCAGCGGCTCTCAATGGTCCCTGGCACCCTTCCTTGAGCTTAACGTATTTAGCAACCCCACGTTGGTCCCAGCTGCTCAAGCTAACGGTCCCTGCACCACCCAGTGCAGCCAAGACGGACACTAGCGACGCAATCGGGGTCCCAGCTGCCTCAAAATATTCCTGGCACCTCCCCAGCATGCTGGGCCCAGTGACCCCGGCACAGTGTCCCAGCGGCTCAAAACAGTCCCTGGAACTTCCCCAGCATGCACACGGGTCTCAGGGCTCCTTGCGCCTGCTCACCAAAGGTTCTAGTGCGTCCCAGCGGACGCGCCCCAGCTCATGCACTGGGCCCAAACGACCAAGCGGGGTACCAGCGGCTCACAAACGGTCCCTGGCACCTCCCCAGCACGCGCGCTGGGCGCAGGGACCAGCGCGGGTCAAGCTGCTGTAAATGGTCCCTGGCACCTCAACAGCACGCCAAGACAGGCTCCCCAGCCACCCATACGGGATCAAGCTGCCGCCAAATGGTCCCTGGCACCTCCCCAAGCGGCGACGGCTCCAACGACCTCGCCCCAGGTTCCCGCCGCCGATCTAGATCAAATGGTCCCTGGCAATCCCACCAGGCGACGCGACATGTCCCAAGCGACCCTACGCTGGGTACCATAAGGCCGCCAAAGCGGGTCCGTGGCACCTCCCCAGCTGCAGTTATCGGGCCCAGGGACCCAGCGAGGTCAAGCTGCTCTCCGCCAAATGGTCCTGGCACCTCACCAGCACGCTGCACCGCCCCAGCGACCCCGCTACAACCAAGCAAACGCTTCGCGAATAGTCTCTGGCACCTCCCCAGCACCGCAGCACTGGGACCAGCGACCCTACGCTGGAGCCTGGCGGCCGCGTAAACAGTCCTGGAACTTCCCCACCATGCACCGCGGGCCTCAGCGACCCCGTGCAAGGTCATCGCGCGACTCATCAAATGTTGCCTGGTTCGTCCCCGCGGACGCCGCCGTAAGCAACCTTGCGCGGTGCGTGCCAGCGACACCCGTAATAGTCCCCGCAAGTCACCAGCGCCGCCGCATGCCCCAAAGGACCCTGCGCGTGGGGTCAAAACAGTTGCCAAAATATCCCTGGCACCTCCCAGCGCGCACTGGGCCAGTGACCGCCGCAGGGGTCCCAGCGTTTCGCCATGCGTTCCCTGGCACCTCCCCCCACGCACGCCAAGAGGCCCAGGGACCCCATCTCGCGGGTCCCAAATGCTCGGTAAACTGACCGTGGCATCTCCCCAGCTCATATGGTCCCAGTGACTCCGCACCGGAGTCCCAAGCTGCTCAACAAATGGTCCATGGCGCCTCCATAAGCTGAGCACAGCCCCAGCGACCCCGCACCGGGGTCCCAGGTGCTCGCCAAATGGTCACTGGCACCTCACCAGCAGCTCAAATACCCCAGTGACCCTGGGCCATGTCCTGCGGCTCACCAAATGGTCCCTGGTACGTCCCAGCAAGCAAGCACAGGGCCAGCAACCCACTCCAGGGTCCCAGCCTCACCAAATGATCCCTGGCCCATCCCAGCATCGCACTGGGCTGCAGCGACCTTGTGCAAGGTCCCAGCGGCTCGTCAAATGGTCCCTTGCACTTCACCAGCGCGTGCACATTCCCCAGTGACCCCGCGTGGGGTCCCAGCAGCTCGCTAAAATATCCCTGGCACCTCCCAGCGCGCACGCATCGGGCCCAGCCACCCGCCCATGGTCCCAGCGGCTCAACAAACGGACTCTGGCACCTCCCAGCACGCCGATCGTGGCCCCAGCGACCCGTGCGGGGGTCCCAAAAGTCGGCAAACTGACCGTGGCGTCTCCCCATCGCTCATATGGGCCCCAGTGACCCCGCACTGAGTCCCGGCTGCTCAACAAATGGTCCATGGCGCCTCACCAGCACGCGCCAAATACCCAGGCGACCCTGCGTGGCGATCATCCGACTCACCAAATGGTCCCCAGGCGTCCCCAGCAAACGACTGGGACCAGCGATCCTGGTCCGGCAGTTTCGGGCAAACTGTCCCTGACACCTGCCCAACATGCACACAGGCCCCAGCGACTCCCGGGGACCCAGCTGCTCGAGAAATGTCCTGGCGCTTCCCCAGTGCTGCGCCGAGCCGCAGAGACACCCCGCGACGCAGGTCTCAGCTGTTGGCAGATGGTCCCTGGCACCCTCACCAGCACGCGATGGGGCCACAGTGAGCACGCCAGGGTCCCTGGCACCTCCTCGCACGCGCCGGGGCTCAGCGACCCATGCGGGATCCCAGCTACTCGCCAAATGGTCCCTGGCACCTCCCCAGCGTCGCACGGCCTCCAGCACCTCGCGCAGGTTCCCAGCGCTCACAAATGGTCCCTGGCAACTCACCAGCGCGACATGTCCCAGCACCCTCGCGTGCGGGTCAAGCATTCTCATAAAATATCCCTGGCACCTCCCCAGCGCACGCACGTTACCCAGCGACCGCATCCCCAACGATTTCGCCAGAACGGTCCCTGGCACCTCCCCAGCACGCCAAGCGGGGCCCAGGGACACAGCGCTGGGTCCAAGCTGCTGTATGTCCCTGGCACCTCACCAGCATCGCCGCGGGCCCCAGTGACCCGCCAAGGGTCCCATGCGTCACCAAATATTCCTGGCACCTCCCCAGCACTTGCGCACTGGGCACCAGCGACTCGTGTGGGGTCCCAGTGGTGCATGCCAAAACGGTCCCTAGCACATCCCCAGCACGTCTGGGGGCCCGCGCCCTACGGGGTACAAGCGGCCGCCAAACAGTCCCTGGAACTTCCCCAGCATGCACATCGAACTCAAGCGACCCGTGTGGGGTCCCAGGGTTAAGCCAAATGGTCTGTGGCACCTGAAGCGGCGCCAAAGGTGTAACCAAGGTCTAGCAACCCCATCGGGGTCCCAGCTGCTCGCCAAATACTCCCTGGCACCTCCCAGTGGCGCCTGGACGCGTCTCCAGCGACCTCCGCGCAGGTTCCAGCTGCTCAAAATACTCCCCTGACACCTCCCCAGCCTTGGCGCCCGGACATAGCGATCCCACGCGGGGTCCCAGCTGCTTGCCAAAGCGTTCTGGCACCTCCCCAGCGCGCATGGATGGACACTAGCGACCCACAGGGGTCCCAGCAGCACGCCAAAGCGGTCCTGGCAACTCACCAGCGCCAAGCGGGCCCCAGCGACCAGCGCGTGGGATACCAGGGGTTAAACCTTCCTGGCATCTCCCCAGCACACGGATGAGCCCCAGCACCCCATACGCGGGTCCCAGCTGCTGGCCATATGATCCCCAGCACCTCCTCAGTCTGTACATGGACACTAGCGACCTATGTAGTCCCAGCATCATCAAAACGGTCCCTGGCACCTCCCACAGCATGTGCACAGACCCCAGCGACCCAGCGAGGGGTCAGCGGCAAGTAAACTGTCGTGGCATCCCCCCGCTGCCACGAATCACAGCGACCCCGCATGGGGTCCCAGTTGCTCGTCAAATGGTGCCTGGCTCCAGCCTGCGCCGACGGGCTCCAAAGACCTCGCGCGGGGTCCCAGCGTCTGGATCAAATGGTCCCTGCAACTCACCAAAGACGCACATGCCCCAGCGACCTGCCCTGGGGTCCAAAGTAACTGCTTAAAATATCCCTGGCACCTCCCAAGCACGCCACCTGGGCCCAGCGACCGCGCTGGGGCCCAGCGACTCGCAAGCGTCCTTGCACCTCCCCAACCTGTGGGGCGGGGCTCCAGGGACCGTGTGTCCCGCGTCCCAGCGATAAGCAAAATATTCCTGGCACCTCCCAGCGCCGCACTGGGCCCAGCGGCCAAGGCTGGGTCCAAGCAGCTTCGCCAAATAGACTCCACCTCCCCAGCACGTGCAATGGTTGCAGCTACCCTGGCCGCAGCTGGGGTGCAAACACGCTAAAATGTCCTGGAACTTCCCAGTGCACGCACGAGCCGCAGACACCCGCTCAGACGGGGTCTCAAGCGCAGCAGATGGTCCCTGGAGCTCACCAGCAGCACGCGACGGGCACAGTGAGCACGCCAGGGGTCCCGCGCACCCGCCTGTCGCTGACGGGCCTCTAGCACCCCTTGCGGGGATCCCAGCGTTCGCCAAATGGTCCCTGCACCTCCCCAGCGTGCGTATTTGCCCAACGACCTCGCGCAGGGGTCCCAGCGTCTGTCAAATGGTCTTGGCAACAAGCGCCAGCGCACATGTCCCAGCTACCCTGCGTGTAGTCCAAAGCAGTTCGCCAAAAATATCCCTGGCACCTCCCAAGCGCCTTTTCTAAGCTCCCAGACGACCACACGCTGGGTCCCAGCTGCTCGCAGAACGGTCCCCGGCACCTCCCCAGCACGCCTTGCAGGGCCCAGGGAACACCAGCGAGTCCCAAGCTGCTCGCCAAATTGTCCCTGGCACTCACCAGCTGGCCTTGCGGGCCCCAGTGACCCAGGGGGTCCCATCGCGGCTCCGCCAAATACTCCTGGCACCTCCCCAGTGAGCGTGATAGCAAGGTTCCAGCATAAGGTTCAGCGGCTCGACAAATCCCCTGGCACCTCCCCAGCACGCGCGCGGGCCCAGGGACCCAGCGTCAAATTGGCTGCTCACAAATGGTCCCCAGGCACCTCCCCAGCAGCAGCGCCGACACGATCCCCGCGGTCCCAGCTTGCCAAATTCCTCGGCACCTCCCCAGGCGCATGGATGGACACTAGCTGCACCCCACGGGGTCCCAGCAGCTACGTAAGCGGTCCCTAACGCTCACCACCAGCGCCGCGGGCCCCAGCGACCACGCGGCGTGGGATACCAGGGGTTAGCAAACCTTCCCTGGCATCTCCCAGCACACGGATGAGCCCAGCGACCCCATGCGGGGTCCCAGCTGCTGGCCATATGATCCCTAGCACCTCCTCAGTTCTGTACATGGACACTAGCGACCCCATGTGGGGTCCCAGCATCTCATCAAGCGGTCCCCTGGCACCTCACAGCATGTGCACGGACTAGCGACCTTCGCGGGGGTCCCAGCGGTTCGCCAAACTGTCCGTGGCGCATCCCAACCACGCCAAAGACGTGGCCCACAGCGACCCGCATGGGGTCCCAGTGCTGCTCGCCAAATGGTACCTGGCTCCCTACCCAGCGTGCGCCGCGGGTTCCAAAGACCTCACAAGCAGGGTCCCTTATTGGCTCTCGTCAAATGGTCCTGGTAACTCACCAGCGCATGCACATGCTCCCCAGCGACCCCGTGGGGACCAAGCAGCTCGCCAAAATATCCCTGGCACCTCCCCAAGCGCGACCATTTGGCAGGCCATGATCAGCGGGGTCCCAGCCCGGCTCGCAGAACGGTCCCTGGCACCTCCCCAACACGCTGATGGCCAGGGACCCAAATCTTGGGTCCCAGCTGACTCGCCAAAATATTCCTAGCACCTCCCAAGCGCAAGATGGGCCCAGCGCCTTACTGGGCCCAGCTTAATCTTCGGGGTCAAGCAACTCGCCAAATAGACTCTGGCACCTCCCAAGCACGCACTGGGCCCAGCGACCCCACGTAAGGTACAAGCGGCCCGCCAAACAGTCCCTGGAACTTCCCCAGCATGCACACAGGCCTCAGCGACCCGGGGTGCAGGGTCCCCTGGCAGAAGCTCACCAATGGTCCCTGGTATGTCCCCAGGTAATGACTGGGACCAGCGACTACGGGGTCAGAGCAGCTTCGGTAAACTGTCCCCTGACACCTGCCTTGCACACAGGGGACCAGCTGACCCGCACAGGTTCCCAGCTGCTCGACAAATGGTCCCTGCACCTCCCCAGCGGCGCATGGGCTCCAACGACCTCGAGCAGGTCCCATGTCTGTCCGTGGTCCCTGGCAACTCACCAGCGCATCTACATGCCCCAGCGACCCTGCGTGTGATCCAAGCAGCTTCGCCAAAATATCCCTGACACCTCCCAGCGCACGCTGGGCCCAGCGACCGCACGGGGGGTCCCAGCAGCCAGAACGGTCCCTGGCACCTCCTCAGCACGCTGACGGGCTCCAACGACCTCGAGCAGGGTCCCAGCGTCTCGTCAAATGGTCCCTGGCAACTCACCAGCGCCACGACATGCCCCAGCGACCCTGCGTGTGGTCCAAGCAGCTCGCCAAAATATCCCTGGCACCTCCCAAGCGACGCACTGGGCCCCAGCTGACCCTTGAGATCCCAGCGACTCAGAAACGGTCCCTAACCTCACCAACCGCGCCAATGAGCACCAGCGACTGTATTGGGGTCCCATCGCATGCCCAAAGCAGGTCCTAGCAATATCCCCAGCAAAGCACTGGGCCCAGCGACCCTGTCCAAGCCAACAGCTCACCAAAAATAGTCTCTGGCACCTCCCTAACGCAGCGCACTGGGCCAGCGACCCTGCTAGCGAGGTGCCAGTGGCCGTAAACAGTCCCTGGAACTTCCCCAGCATGCACCACGGACCTCTGTGACCCGTCCGGTCCCCATGGCTCACCAAATGGTCCTAGTGCGTCCCAGCGGACGCGCCGTAACAACCCACCGTGCCAGCGGCTGCATAAATAGTCCTGGCACCTCCCCAGCAGCGCTGGCTCCAACGCCCTCGCGCGAGGGTCCCAGCGCCTCGTCAAATGATCCCTGGCAACTCACCAGCGCCGACGCATGCCCTTTGCGATCCTGCATGGGGTCAAAAGTGAGTTTTGCCAAAATATCCCTGGCACCTCCCAAGCATACGCGACTGGGCCCCGACCATACCCGGGGTCCCAGCTGGGCTCGTAAACGGCCCCTGGTGCACCTCCCCAGCACGCCAAGATTCGGCCCAGGGACCCAGCTGGGTCCAATCAGTCGCCAAACGGTCCCTGGCACCTCACCAGCCTGCCGCGACGGACCCAGCGACCCGCCGGAGTCCCAGTGGCTCACCAAATGGTCCGTGGTATGTCCCAGCCAGCGCTGGGCCCCGCGACCCCATCGGTCCAAACAGCCTCGCCAAATAGTCCCTGGCACATCCCCAAGCGCCGCCGCGGGTCCCAGCTGCATGCCAAATAGTCCCTGGCACCTCCCCAGCCCCACGCTTTAGGGCCCAGCGACTCTGTGCGGGTCTGAGCGGCACGCCAAAATAGTCACTGGCACCACCTCACGCCAAGACAGACCCCAGAGACCCAGCAGCGTCCAAACGGCTTCGCTAAACGGTCACTGGCACCTCCCCTTGAATGCTCGGTTTCCAGCGACCCCTGCGTGGGGTCTGAGCGGGCTCGCTAAATGGTCCAAGGGCCCCTCCCCAGCCAGGGGGCCCCGTTCCCGCCGGGTCCCAGCGACTCACCAAACGGTCCCTGGCATCTCCCAGTTCACGCATATGTGGCCCCAGCTCCGTGCGGGGGTCCCAAATGCCGGCAAATGACCTGGGCGCCTCCCAGCGCTCATATGGGCGTGCCAGTGACCCCAACCGAGTCGGGTGCTCAACAAATGGTCAAAGCCTCCCAAGCCCATCGAGAGGCCCCAGCGACCCCTCAAGACAGGGCTCCCAGGTGCTGCCAAATGGTCACTGGCACCTCACCAGCGTATCAAATACCCCAGCGACCCCCACACTCCTGTGCACACGTCCCACGACTCACCAAATGGTCCCTGGGTGCGTCCCAGCAAGCGCACAGGGCCCAGCGTTACCCACGCGGGGGTCCCAGCAGCTCACCAAATGATCCCTGGCCCATCCCCAGCGATGCGCACTGGGCTGCAGCGACGGCGCAAGGTCCCAGCAGCTCGTCAAATGGTCCTGGCACCCTCATTGGCGTGCACATTCCCCAGCGACCCTGCGTGGGTCCCGAGTAGCTTCCTTCGTATCCCTGGCACATCCCAAGCGCGCGCCGCGGGCCCAGTAACCCGCCCGAGGGTCCCAGCAACTCGCCAAAATTGTCCTGAATGCGTCCCAGAATGCGCGCACTGGACCAGCGACCCCGCTCGGGTCCCAGCTGCTCGACAAATGGTCCCTGGCGCCTCCCTCAGCGGCGCCCGCGAGCGCCAGACACCCGGCACGGGGTCTCAGCTGCTCAGCCAGATGGTCCATGGCACCTCACCAGCACGTGCATGGGGCCAAGCAACCCCACGCGGTCCCAGCGTCTCGACAAAATGGTCCCTGGCACCTCCCAGTGCGGCGCTGAGCACCAGCGACCCGCGCGGGGTCCCAGCGTCGCCAAATGGTCCCTGACATCTTACCAGCGCCGCCACGGAAAACCAGCGATCCCACGCGAGGTCCCAGCGGCTTGCCAAATGGTCCCTGGCACATCCCAAGCGAACGAGGAGTTAGCGACCCAGCCGCTGGGTCCCAACAGCTCGCCAAATGGCCCTGGACCCTCCCCAACGGCGTGCATGGGGCCCAGTGACCACCGCGGAGTCCCAGCGACTCGCTAAATGATCCCTGGCCCCTCCCAGCGTCGCTGGGCCCAACAACCCTGCGGGGGTCCCAGCGTATCGACAACAGTCCCTAGGTACCTCCCCAGCAGCGCGGGCACCGGCGACCTCGGCTTGCGGGGTCCCAGCGACTTCCAAACGGTCCTGGATGACCTCCCCAAGCGCCCGCGCCGGGAAACAAGCGATCCCCGCTGGCTCCCAGGCCGGCTTTCGCCAAATGGTCCCTGGCACCTACCCAGCACGCATAGGGCCCAGCAACCCCGCGGACCCAGACTCAGCGGCTTTATATTTATGTTCCTGGCACCTCCCAGTGCAAGACGGACACCAGCGACCCCTTGCGGGGTCCAGCGACTCGCCGAAATGAACCCTGACATCATCTCACCAGCACTTTCTCGCTTGCTGAAACCATGATCCCACGCTGAGGTCCCAGCGACTTGCCAAATGGTCCCTGGCACATCCCAGCGCGCGGGGCTAACTGGGCCCAAAGTCCAGCGCCATGGTCCCAGCGGCTCACCAAATGGTCCCTGGACCCTCCCCAAGCGGCATGGGGCCCAGTGACCAGACCACCGAGTCTCCCCAGTCTTTCCAATGGTCCCCTGCAACTCCCCACTGTGCGCTTGGCTCACCAAATGGTCCCTGGTACGTCCTCAGCAAGCGCTGGGCCCAGGCGACCCCATCGCGGGGTCCCTCCAGCAGCCTTCACCAAATGATCCCTGGCCCATCCAGCGTGCGCAGCACTGGGCTGCAGCGACCTCAGCAAGGTCCCCCAGCAGCTGTCAAATGGTCCCTAACACCTCACAGGCGTGCAGAGCACCCCATAGACCCTGGGTGGGGTCCGAGCAGCCAAGCTAAAATATCCTGGCACCTCCCAGCGCCGCGCCGGGGCCCAGCAACCCCTGCCTGGGGTCCGAACCTTCGCCAAACCATGTCCTGGTGAATGCGTCCCAGGAGACGCAGCACTGGGACCAGCGACCCCGCGCGGGTCCCAGCTGCTCGACAAATGGTCCCTGGCGCCTCCCCAGCTACGACGAGCCGACAGACGCAACGCAGGGGTCTCCCAGCTGCTTGCCAGATGGTCGCCAGCACCTCACCAGCACGTGCATAGGCCCAGCAACCCCATCGGGGGGGTCCCAAGGTCTCGACAAATGGTCCCTGGCACCTCCCTAGTGCGCGCACGGGCGCAGCCGGCAGGGTCCCAGCGTCTCGCCAAATGGTCCCTGACATCTTACCAGCGCTTACGGAAAACCAGCGATCCCACGCGAGGTCCCAATGGTTTGCCAAATGGTCCCTGGCACATCCCAGCAGCGAGCGGGGCCGACCAGCGCGAGGTCCCAGCAGCTCCAAATGGCCCCTGGACCCTCCCAACGCGTGCATGGGGCCCAGTGACCAGCGGAGTTCAATGATCCCTGGCCCCTAAATGATCCCCTGGCCCCCCCCAAACTTGCGTCCCAGCAGACCCCCAACAACCCTCGGGGGACCAGCGCGTATCCCAGCGCAAATGGTCCCTGACACCTCCCCAAGACGCGACAGGAAAACCAGCGACCCACGCGGGGTCCCAGCGACTTCGCCAAACGGTCCCCTGGCACCTCCCAAGCGCCGCCCGAGATAGGCCCAGCGGGCTCCCCAGCGACCAAATGGTCTGCCAAATGGTCCCCTGGCACCTACCAGGGACTCACCAGCAAGGGCCCAGTTCCCTGGGTCCCAGACTGCCAAATGGTCCCTGACATCTTCACCAGCACCTCCCCAGTGCGCACCCAGCGACCCGCCACCGAGAGGTCCCAGCGTTCGCCAAATGGTCCCTGACATCTCCCCAGCTTTTCGCTGAAACTAAGCGATCCCACGCCGAGGTCCAGCGGCTTGCCGTGATGGTCCCAGCACATCCCAAAGCGCGCCTAAATGGTCCCTGGACCTCTCCCAGCGACGCACTCGATGGTCCCTGGACCCTCCCGGCACGCCATGGGGCCCAGTGACCACGCCATGGAGTCTCCAGCGTCTTTTCCTAATGGTCCCTGGCACCTCCCACTGTCGCTTTGGCGCCAGCTAGACTCCTTGGCTATGGATCAAGTGGCTTGCCAAACACCCGATGGCATTTCCCCGCTACGCACTAGACCCAGCGACTCTGTGCGTCCGGCTGTAAACAGTCTGGTGCCGACCCAGAGTGCGCACGGCCGCGGACCCCGGCACGAGATCCCATCTGCCGCCAAATACCCCTGGCACCCCCAGCACGCTAACAGACACTAGCGATGACGCTGGGTCCCAGCGACTCACCAAACGGTCCTGGTGACCTCCCTCAGCGCAGCATTGACTAGCGACCCTGGCTGGGGGGTCCCAGCGGCTTCAAGCCAAATGATCCCTGGACCCTCCCAGTCTGCGAACAAGGCCCAGCTTAACCCGCTGGATCCAAGCTGCTCGCCAAATGGTCCTGGAACCTCCCTGCAGCACGTGCACTGGGGCCCATCACTCCCAAGCAAGAGGGGTCCTAGCTGCCTGCCAAACTGTCTCTGGCACCTCCCCAGCTGCGGCGCACAGGCTCCAGACCCCGCGCGGGTCCGAGCTGTCTCGCCAAATGGTCCCTGCACCTCCCCAGCACGCGCGCTGACCCAAGCGACTTTCACAAGGCGCCCCAGCGACTTGTCAAATGGTCTCTGTGGCACCTCCCCATGAAGCCACGTGGTTCTGGAAGGACTCACGCCAAGGTCCCAGCGGCTCGCCAAATGAACCTGGCACATCCCCCAGTGCACACCACGGGCACCAGCTGCCCTCCCTGGCAGGGAATCCCAGCGGCTGTAAATGGTCCCTGGCACCTCACCAGCACGTGCAGACTGGCCACCCCTGCGGGAATCCCAGCGGCTCGCCAAATGGTCACTGGTCTCCCAGCGCGTGCCCAGGGTCCAGCAACCATGTGTTGGGTCCCAGCAGCTCATAAATCCTCCCCTGGCACATCCCCAGAGCATGCACGGGGCCCAGTCACCCCTCACGTGGGGTCCCAGCATTTCGCCAAATGGTCCCTGGCACCTCCCAAGCTGCGCACAGACAGTACTGACCCCTGCGGGTCCCAGCGGCTCGTCAAACTGTCCCTGGCGCCTCCCCTTAGCGTGTGTCACGGGGTCCCCAACGACCTGTACAGGTTCCCAGCTGCTGGCCAAATGGTCCCTGGCACTCCCCAGCATCGCCCATCGGCCCCAGCGACACCATCTCTGGGATCCCATGGCTCAAATGGTCCCTAGGCACCTACAAATTGCATGCACAAGGTCTAGCAAACCCCACAAGGTCCGGAGCAGCTCGCCAAATACTCCCTGGCACCTCCACAGCGCGTATACACAGGACCCAGCAGCCCAGCTGGGTCCCAGTGACCTCGCCAAACGGTCCTTAGTATGACCCAGCGAGCTCATGTGCTAGCGACCTCACGCAAGCTCCCAACGGCTCGCCAAATAATCCCTGGCACCTCCCCCCAGCGCGCGCCTGTACACTAGCGACCCCACACGGTGTCCCAGCTGCTTACCAAACGTTCCCTGGCACCACCCAGCGCGTAGGATGGACACTAGCGACCCCACGCCAGGTCCCAGCAGCCGCGTAAGCGGTCCCCAGCACTTCCCCGTGCCTGCAGCGCCCCAGCGACCACGCCACGTGGGGTCCCAGGGGTTGTAAACCTTCCTGGCGTCTCCCCCCAGCACGCCGGATGAGCCCCAGCGACACACAAGACGGGGTCCCAGCTGCTGGCCATATGATCCCTAGCACCTCCTTAGCCTGGCCTACGGACACAAGTGACCTCCGCGGCTGGGTCCCCAGCAGCTCGCCAAACGGTCCCTGGTACCTACCCAGCGAACCTGGACACCAGCGACCCCCCATCTTGGGTCCCAGCATCTCGCCAAACGGTCCCTGGCACCTCCCAGTGTGCATGGACGAGACCCAGCGACATTCTCAAGTGGTCCAAAGCTTGCCAAACTGTCCCATGGCACATCCCATCCTCTCAGCGTGCACTGGAGCCAGCGACTCATGCCTTGTCCCATATTTCCAAAGCGGTCCCTAGCACCTCCCATCGCGAAACCCACGGACACTAGCAACTCCCACCTAGGGTCCCAGAGGCTGTAAATGATCCCTGGCACCTCCACAGCACTTGGGTCTCAGCTACACCTTGCGGGATCCCAGCGGCTGCCTAAATGGTCCCTGGCACCTGGGGCGCGTGCTCAAGGCCCAGCAATCCCCCACGGTCCCCAGCGGCCTCACCAAATCTCCCTGGCACCTCCTCAGCGCAAGCGCAGGGGCCCAGCGGCCCAGTGTGGGGTCCCATGGGTTGTAAAAATTTCCTGGCGTCTCCCCAGCACGGGATGAGCCCCCCCAGCACCGCAGGGGTCCCAGCTGCTGGCCATATGATCCCCAGCACCTCCTTAGCCTGTACACAGACACAAGCGACCTCACGCTGGGTCCCAGCAGCTTCTTAAATGATCCCTGGCACCTCCCAGCACAGCCAAAGATGGCTGGCAGCGACACCATGCGGGGTCACAGCGTCTGCCAAACGGTCCCTGAAACCTCCCAGCGTGGTGCACGGAGCCCCAGCGACTTGGCGTGGTCCAAGCGACTTGCCAAACTGTCCATGGCACATCCCAGGCAGTGCGACTTTTCAGGGTTCCATACCTTCTTGGGGGTCCCCAGCGGCTGTGGAAATGATCCCTGGCACCTCCACAAAGGCATCGCGGCCCCAGCTTGACACGTCTGGGATCCCCCAGCGGCTTCCAAATGGTCCCTAGACCACCTGTCGTGCACAAGGCCCAGCAAACCCAGCGCAGGGTCCCAGCTGACTTCGTAAATGCTCCCTGGCACCTCCCAGCATGCGCTGGGCCCAGCAGCCCAGCGCGGGGGATCCCAATAAATGCCAAACGGTCCCTGGCACTTCCCCCGCCATAGCCGCGGACACCAGCAACCCCACCCAGGGTCCCCAGAGGCTCGCCAAATGATCCCTGCACCTCCACAACACGCCACAGCCCCACGCGACACCATGCGGGGTCACAGCGCTCGCCAAATAGTCCCTGAAACCTCCCCAGCGTCTTTTACAGCCCCAAGCAACTTCCGGCGCGTGGTCCAGCGACTTGCCAAACTGTCCATGGCACATCCCCAGCCAGCAGCACTGGAACCAGCGACCTTGGCGCTGGCGGGGTCCCAGCGCTCGCCAAATGATCCCTGGCACCTCCACAGCGTCGCGCACGGGCCCCAGCGCCACCATCGCGGGATCCCAACGGCTCGCCAAATGGTCCCTGGCACCCACAAAGTGCATGCACAAGGCCCAGCAAACCCTGGGCGCCATGTCCCAGCGGCTCGGCCAAATACTCCCTGGCACCTCCCCAGCATGCTGGGGCCAAGCAGCCCAGCTGGTCCCAGTGTTCAGCCAAACCGTCCCTGGCACATCCCCAGCATCGGATGAGCCCCAGCGACATCACACAGGGCTCAGCGGCTGTAAATGATCCCTGGCACCTCCCAGCAGCACGCCGCCTCACATAATAGCTACCCCACCGTGTCCCAGTTGCCTGCCGTATTCTCCCAGGCACCTCCCTCACGCACGGATGGACACCACGGCCCCACGCTGGGTCCCAGTAGCACGCCAAACGGTCCCTGGCACCTCCTCTCAGCAAGGGTGCACAGGTCTGGGCAGACTCATGCGGGGTCCCAGGGGTTCGCCAAATGATCCTCTGGCACTCCCACAGTACTCAAGACTGGCCCCAGCGACACCAAGACGGATCCCAGCGGCTCGGCCAAATGGTCCCTGGCACCTACCAGGCCAAGTGCACAAGGCCCAGCAATCCTCAAGGTCCCAGCGCTCGCCAAATACCTCCCTGGCACCTCCCTCAGCGTGCGACAGGACCCAGGCAGCCCAGCTGGGTCCCAGTGACTTCAAACGGTCCGCGGGTACGACTCCCATGAATGACGCGGTTCTTAGTAATAATTCCCACGCTGTCCCAGCCGCCAAACGGGTCCCTGGTACCTACCCAGCGGAACGGACACCAGCGACCCCCCATGCGGGTCCCAGCATCTCAGCCAAACGGTCCCTGGCACCTCCTCCCAGTGTCGTGATGAGACCCAGCGACTTCGCGCGTGGTCCAGCGGCTTGCCAAACTGTCCATGGCACATCCCCAGCGCACTGGAGCCAGGCGACCTTGCTGGTCCCAGCGGCTCAGCCAAAGCGGTCCCTGGCACCTCCCCGCCAGGCACCGGACACTAGCAACCCCACCCAGGGTCCGTCCCAGAGGCTCTAAATGATCCTGGCACCTCCACAGCACGCCGCGATGGGTCTCCAATGACACCATCGCGGGGTCTGGTCTCTCGTAAACGGTCCCTGAAACCTCCCCAGGCGTCGCACGAGCCCCAGCGACCGCGCGTGGTCCAAAGCGACTTGCCAAACTGTCCATGGCACATCCCAGTAGCTGGCGACTGGAGCTAGCGATCTTGCTGGGTCCCAGTGAAGCCTCACCAACGATCCCTGGCACCTCCACAGCGTGCGCCGGGGTCTCAGCGACACCGTCGAGGGATCCCAGCGGCACCATCAAATGGTCCCTGGCACCCACAAAGTCGTGCACAAGGCCAGCAAACCCCGGGATCCCCAGCTTCGCCAAATACTCGTGGCACCTCCCCCAGCGACCCCAACTTATTGCCCATGCGGGTCCCAGTGACTCGCCAAGCGGTCCCTGGCACCTCCCATCAGCGAGCACACTTCTTAACCCCACGCAGGGGTCCCAGAGGCTCGCCCAAATGATCCCCTGGCACCTCCATTAGCACACGCCGCGGGCCCCAGCGACACCATGGGGTCTGGCGTCTCGGCCAAACGGTCCCTGAAAGCTCTAAGTGCGCACGAGCCCCAGCGACTTGGCGCGTGGTCCGTTTAACACCCAAACTGTCCATGGCACATCCAAGACTGGAGCCAGCGACCTGTGTTGTGGTCCCAGGCTGACTCGCCAAATGATCCTGGCACTTCCACAGCGTGCTTGCAGCTAGCGACACCGTCATGGGATCCCAACGGGATCCGGGCAAATGGTCCCTGGCACCTACAAAGTCGTGCACAAGGCAACAAAACCCCGCGGGGTCCCAGTGGCTCGCCAAATACTCCTTGCACCTCCCCCAGCGTGCGCTGGGGCCCAACAGCCCAGCGGGGTCCCAGTGACTCGCCAAACGGTCCCTGGCACCTCCCAAGCGAGCGGGCCCCAGCCACCACCAGCGTGGGGTCCCAGGGTTCACAAACCGTCCCTGGCACCTCCCATGCAGATGATCCCCAGCGACACCGCTGGGGTCCCAGTGGCTGCCAAATACTCCCCTGGCACCTCCCAGTGTGCGGGCTGGGGCCCAGCCCAGCGGGGTCCCAGTGACTGTAAACGGTCCCAGGCATGACCCCAGCAAGCGCCGTGCTCAGCGACCTCACCACGGTCCCAGCTACCGCCAAATGATCCCTGGCACCTACCCAGCCAGACACCAGCGACCCCACCGGGTGTCCCATCTGCTTGCCAAACGTTCCTGGCACCTCCCCAGCGCCGGGATGGGCCTTAGCTGCAATTCCCACACGCGGGGTCCCAGCAGCACGCTAAACGGTCCCCTGGCACCTCCCCCAGCGGCGCACAGGCCCAAGCGACCACGCTGTGGTCCCCAGGGTTAAGCCAAACCGCCCCTGGCACCTCCCCAGCACGCGGATGAGCCCCAGCGACACCGCCGCGGGGTCCCTGCTCGCCAAATGATCCTTGCACCTCCTCAGTGTCGACGTCGCGGACAGCGACCTCACGCTGGGTCCCAACAGCTCATAAACGTTCCCTGTTACATACCCAGCGAGCGCCGGACACTAGCAACCCCATCGCGGGGTCCCCAGCGGCTTCGCGAATGATCCTGGCACCTCCACAGCATCGCCGCGGACCCCAGCGACACCGCCGACGGGATCCCAGCGGCTCGCCAAATGGTCCCTGGCACCTACCAAGCGTGCACAAGGGGCCAGCAATCCCCATGGGGTCCCAGCGCTCGCCAAATATCCTGGCACTCCTCATGGCGCATAGGGCCTGCAGCTCAGTGCGGGGTCCCAGTGATCACAATGGTCTCAGTGGCACCCACCCCAGCGCAGCTATGACGTGCCCAGCAACCTCTGGCCACACAAGGTCCCAGCTGCTCGCAATGATCCCTGGTCCTCCCCCAGCGCCTGACACTAGCTTAATCTCCAAGACGGTGTCCCAGCTTCGTCAAATGCCCTGGCAATCTCCCCTTCCCCAGCACGATGGATGGGTTCAGCGACCTGCAGTGGGATCCCAGCAGCTCACAAATGGTCCCTGGCACCTCCCTTACAAGCATCGGCACCAGCGAATTCCTGCGGGGTAGTCCCCAGATGGTCCCTGGCACTTACCCAGAAGGCTGTGGGCCCAGCAACCACGCGAGGATCCCATGACTCGCCAAACGGTCCCCAGCTGCTGGCCGTGAAACCTAGCATCCTTAATGTAATCCCACGGACACCAAATGGTCCCTGGCACATCCTCAGGTCCCAGCACCCAGCCAGTCCCAGTCCTGGTCCACCTCCCCAGCGCAGCACAGGCCCCAGGGAGCCCGCATTACGATCCTTGCTTGCTCACCAAATGGTCCCTGGCACCTCCACAGCACGTGCACAAGGCTCAGCAACCTCGTGCGTCCCAGTGCTCGCCAAATAGTCCCTAGCACCTCCCTCAGCATGCGACACAGGCCCAGCAGCCCCACAGTCCCAGCGGCTCATTAAAATATTCCTGGGCACTGCCAGTAGCGCGCGACAGGGCTCAGTGACCTCAAGACAGTGTCCCAGCAGCTCGGGCAAACAGTCCCTGAACTTCCCCAGCATGCACACGGGCCCCAGCACCCAGTGTGGGTCCCGCAGGCTCACCAAAGGTTCCTGGTACGTCCCCACACACTTCACCAGCTCACGAGACTGGCTCCAGCGACGACGCTGGGTCCCAGCGTCACCAAACGGGTCCCTAGCACATCCTCATGAGAAGCATGGGGCCCAGCGACCGCCGGCAAAGGTCCCAGCTGCTCACCAAATGGTCCCTGGCACCTCCACAGCACGGCGCGGGCCCCCAGCGACACCGTGCCGGGTCCCAGCGGCTCACCAAATGGTCCCTGGCACCTACCCAGCAGCAAGTACTGGGCCCAGCAACCCGTGCGGGGTCCCAGCAGCTCGCCAAATAGTCCTAGCACCTCCCCAGCGTGCGCTGGGGCCCAACAGCCCAGCACGGGGTCAGTGGCGCCAAACCGTTACCTGGCGCCTCTCCAGCCCAGCGGCCTTGCAGACACCAACCCGCAGAGTCCCAGCGGCTCTCAAATGGTCCTAACCTTCCTTGAAGCCTTAGCGGCCCCAACAACCCCATGTTGGGTCCCAGTGGCTCGTCAAGCGGTCCCTAACACCACCCCAAGCGTACGGACACTAAGCGACCCAGCAGCGAGAGGTCCCAGCGGCTAGCCAAATGGTCACTAGCACCTCCCAGCATGGCTCAAATACCCAGTGACCCTGCGCACGGAGTCCCTGCGGCTCCTCGCCGGTCCCTAGGCATCCCAGCAAGCGCACAGGGCTAGCGACCCCCAGGGTCCCAAGCGACCCCATGGTCCCAACAGCTCACCAGAGGTCCCTGGCCAAAACTCCCCAGCGGGCTGCAGCGACCTCGCGCAAGGTCCAGCGGCTCGTCAAATGGTCCTGGCACCTCCAGCACGTGCACTGAAGCAACCCCGCCCGCGGGTCCCAGCACCTATAGGCTGTCTCTGGCACCTCCCCCAGGGCTCCAAGAGACCCCACGGGGTCCGGGCAGCTCGCCGTGGTCCCTGGCACCTCCCAGCACGCGACTGGGACCCAAGCCACCCCGCGTGGTCAGTCCAGCGACTTCTGTCCCGGACACCTCCCAACACGCCACAGGCCCCAGCGACCCGCACGGGTCCCAGCTGCTCGCCGTGGTCCCTGGCACCTCCCAGCGGCGGTCTCCAGCTTCCTCGCCAAGCGTGGGTCTCAGCTGCTTGTCAAATGGTCCGTGGCACCTCCCAGCGGCGCCGCGTGGGCAGTGAGCCTCACCAGGGTCCCAGCGGCTCGCCAAATGAACCCTGGCACATCCCAGTGCACACACGGGCCCAGCGACCCCACACGGGATCCCAGCGGCTGCCAAATGGTCCCTGACACCTCCTCAGCGCACGCACACACAGTACAACAACCCTATGCGTGGTCCCAGCAGTCTCGTCAAATGGTCCTGGCAACTCACCAGCGCCGCACATGCCCCAGCGACCCTGCGTGGGGTCAAACAGCTAAGCAAAAATATCCTGCACCTCCCAGCGCCGCACTAGGCCCAGCGACCCATGCAGCAGAGTTCAAGCGGCGCCAGAAACGGTCGCACCTCCCAGCACCGCGTGCGGGGCCCAGGGACCTATCTGCAGTACAAGCTGACACGCCGACAGTCCTGGAACTTCCCAGCATGCACCACGGCCTCAGCGACCCGATGCAAAGGTCACTGCGGCTCACCAAATGGTCCCTGATGCGTCCCCAAGCGGACGCCGCCCAGCAACCCCATGGTTGTAGCGACGCAAATAGTCTGGCACCTACCGCGCGGTACACAGGCTCAACGACCTCGCGCGGGGTCCAAGCGCCTCGTCAAATGGTCCACAACAGCTCACCAGCGTACGCACATGCCCCAGCGATCTCGTGGGGTCAAAGCAGTTGCAAAATATCCCTGGCACCTCCCCAACGCGCGCACTGGGCCCCAGCGACCACGTGTGGGGTCCCAGGAGGTTTCGCCACCATCCCTGGCACCTCCCAGCACGCGGATGGGCCCCAGGGACACCGCCGCGGGGTCCCAAATGCTGGCAACCGACCGTGGCACCTCCCCAGTGTGCATATATTCCAGTGACCCCGCAGCCCAGGGGTCCCAGTGACTCGCTAACAATAGTACATGGCGACCCAGCGAGCTCGCAGACCCAGCGACCTCCGCGCAAGAGTCCCAGCGGTCGCAAATGGTTAGTGGCTCCTCACCAGCACGCGCAAATACCCCAGCTACCCTGCGCGGCATCCTGCGGCTCACCAAATGGTCCCTGGCCCATCCCCAGCGCTGCTGCACTGGGTGCAGCGACGCGCAAGGTCCCAGCGTTTGTCAAATGGTCCTGGCACCTCACCAGTGTGCACATTCCCCAGCAACCCCAAGGTCCCAGTAGCCTCAGCGATTACCTGGGCCCAGCGACCCCTGCATGGGGTCCCAGCGGTTTCCGCCAATTGTCCCTGACACCCGTTCGGCACGCACACAGGCCCCACCGACCCTCAAGACCGGTCCCAGCTGTTTGACAAAATGGTCCCTGGCGCCCCCAGCGAAAGCGCATCGGAGACTAGCGACCCATGGGTCCCAGCATCTGCCAACGGTCCCTCGGCACCTAATAGCAGGCGCAGAGGCCCCAGCGACACCAAGCACGGGATCCCAGCGGCTCGCCAAATGGTCCCTGGCACCTCCCCAGCGAGCGCACGGGCACAGTGACCCTCACACAGTCCCAGCAGCTCGCCAAATGGTGCCTGGCATCCCTCAGCCAAGACGGCTCCTTGCGACTTCGCTGGTCCCAGTGGCTCGCCAAATGGTCCCTCGGCCTCCCCGTAGGTGCACTGGACGAGCGAATCCACGCTGGGTGCCAGTGGCTTTCCAAAAGGTCACTGGCACCTCCGCAGTGCGCGCACAAAGCCCAGCAACTACGCTCGGGGCCCCAGCGGCTCACAAATGGTCTCTGGCACATCCCAAATGCGCGCACGAACACCAACGACCCCGTGCGGGGTCCCATCTGCTCACCGAACGGTCCCTTGCACCTCCCCAGCGCGAGCACGGACTCTAACGACCCCACGCAGGGTCCCAGCGACCGCCAAATGATCACTGGCACCTCCACAGCACGCGCACGGGTCCCAGCGACACCATGTGGATCCCAGCTGCTCAAATGGTCCTGGCACTTCCCCCAGCGGCCGGGACACTAGCGACCCCACGGGGTCCCAGTGGCCCCTCTCCACAAGTGCGCCGCACGGGCCCAGCGAATTCTCGCCATGTGTCCCTGCTGCCTTGCAAATGGTCCGGGTGTCACCTCCCCCAGCCAGCGAATCCGAGCCCCAGAGACCCCTGCGTGAGTTTCGAGCAGTCAAATGCTCCCTGGCACCACTGAGCGCGCAAGTGCCTAGAGACCCTGCTGGGTCCGAGCGGGTTCTGCACACGGTACCCAACCTCCTCCGCGAATCCACAGTCTCCAGCGACCCACGGGGTCCCAGCGATCAGCGAAATGGTCCCTGGCACTCACCAGCGCAGACGCATCGGGCCCTGCGACCCCGGGCCAAGGTCCCAGCGACTCGCCAAATGGTCCCTAGCACCTGCCCAGCGCTACAAGACGAGACCCAGCGACCGCTGGTTTCCAGCGGCTCACCAGCAGCTCTCCAAACGGTCCCTGGCACCTCCCCAGGGCGCTCACGGGCCCCAGCACCATGCGGGTCCGAGCGGCTCGCCAAATGGTCCCTGGCACCTCCCCAGCGCGCGCACAGGCCCCAGGAGAACCCACGGGGTCCCAGCGGCTCGCGAAACGGTCCCTGGCAACTCTCAGCAATCAATCGGTTCCAGCGACCTGCAGGGTCCCAGCGGCCTCCACACGGTACCTGGCACCTCCCTCCGCGAACGCACAAATCTCCAGCGACCAGGGGTCCCAGCGACCAGCGAATGGTCCCTGGAACCTCACTCACAAGACGATGGGGACCCCAGCGATCTCTATGCTGGTTTCTAGCGGTTTCAAATGGTCCCTGACACCTCCCCAGCATGCGCAGCTGGGCCCAGCGACCAAGACGGGGTCCCAGCAGCTCGCCAACAGTCCCTGGCATTTCCCAGCATGCAGACTGGGCCCAGCGAATTCGCTGCTGCTGATCCCAGAAGGCTCGCAAACGGTCCCTGGCAACCTCAGCTTAACGACAGTCTCCATGCACCTCGCAGGGGTCCCAGCTGTCGCCAGATGGTCCCTGGCACCACTGTGCACGCCAAGATGGGCCCAGCGACCCCGCGCAGGATCCCAGCGGCTCGTCAAATAAGAACATAAGAACATAAGAAAGTTTACAACGAGAGGAGGCCATTCAGCCCATCTTGCTCGCTTGTTGTTAGTAGCTTTTGATCCCAGAATCTCATCAAGCAGCTTCTTGAAGGATCCCAGGGTGTCAGCTTCAACAACATTACTGGGGAGTTTGTTCCAGACCCTCACAATTTTTTGTGTAAAAAAAGCCTCCTATTTTCTGTTCTGAATGCCCTTTATCTAATTCCATTTGTGACCCCTGGTCCTTGTTTCTTTTTTTTCAGGTCAAAAGTCCCTGCTGGACATTGTCTATACCTTTTAGATTTTGAATGCTTGAATCAGATCACCGCGTAGTCTTCTTTGTTCAAGACTGAATAGATTCAAACCGGGATAATTTGGTTGCTCTTTTTGCACTCTTTCTAGAGCAGCAATATCCTTTTTGTAACAAGGTGACCAGAACTGAACACAATATTCTAGGTGAGGTCTTACTAATGTATTGTAGAGTTTTAACATTACTTCCATTGATTTAAATTCAACACTTCTCACAATATATCCAAGCATCTTGTTAGCCTTTTTTATAGCTTCCCCACATTGTCTAGATGAAGACATTTCTGAGTCAACATAAACTCCTAGGTCTTTTTCATAGTTCCCTTCTTCAATTTCTCCCATGTGATATTTATAATGCACATTTTATTGCCTGCATGCAATACTTTTTACACTTTTCTCTATTAAATTTCATTTGCCATGTGTCTGCCCAATTCTGAATGCTGTCTAGATCATTTTGAATGACCTTGTTGCTGCAACAGTGTGTGCCACTCCTCCTATTTTTTGTGTCGCCTGCAAATTTAACAAGTTTGCTTACTATACCAGAATCTAAATCACATCGTAGTTACTTGTTAGTGTAGTAACTTCAAGTTCTAACATTTTGTTTCTGAGACTTGTAGCATTAAGATAGATACATTTAATAGTTGTCTTACCTAAGTTGTTGTCCTTGTTTTGATGTGGTCTCCCTTCTGTTTTTTTGTTTTCTCCCCCCTTCCTTTCTAGTTTAAATGCTTCTGGACCCTCCTGAAGGATCCTTTTCTCCGAGTAGATTGGTTCCCTTTCTGTTTAGGTGCAGTCCGTCCCACCTGTATAGATAGTCCTTGTTGTAGAATGTGTCCAATGTTCAAGAAAGGTGAAGCCTTCTGTGTGCACCACGATTTCAGCCATGCATTTTGATTTTGTATTTCCAGCTGTCCATATGGTCTCTTGCAAGGAGCCGGGTAGTATCCCAGAAAATACCACAGTTTTGGTATTGCCTTTAATTTCCTTCCTAGCTCTCTGAATTTGTTTTGCAGGATCTTGGCCTGTCTCTACCAATGTTGTTTGTACCGATGTGACGAAATGGTCCCTGGTACCTCCAGCACGCGACATGCCCCAGCCACCCTGCGTGGGGTCCCAGCAGCTCGCCAGACTATCCCTGGCACATCCCTAGAGCACACACGGGCACCAGCTTTATCAAGGTGTGTGGTCGGAGCAGCTCACCAAATGGTCTCTGGCACCTCCCCAGGGCACGACTGGGCCCAGCGACCACAACGCTGATCCCAGTGGCTTGCCAAATGGCTCGCTGGCACCTCCCTTAGGGGCTGCACAGGCCCAGCGTCTGCGTGGGGTCCTCAGCAGCTCGCCACCTGGTCCCTGGCACCTCCCAGCAAGCCCACGGCACAAGCGACCAAGGCGGGGTCCCAGAGGCTCGACAATGTTCCCTGGCACGCCCCTAGCATGCACGGCACCAGCGACCAAGGGGTCCCGAACGGCTCACCATATGGTCCCTAGCACATCCCCACCCGCGCACAGGCCCTCAGAGACCCAAGGCAGGGACCGAAGTGGCTTCCAAATGGTCCCTTGCACCTCCCCTGAACGCACGGTTTCCAGCTGACCCATGGGTCCCAGCGACTCAACAAATGGTCCCTGCACCTCCCCAGCGAACGCTATTGGGCCCAGCGACCGCACTCAGGGTCCCAGTGGATCACCAAATTGTCCCTGGCACCTCCTTTAGCCACAGGGCCCAGCGACACCACGCAGGGGTCCCAGTGACCGCCAAATGGTCCCTTGCACCTCCCCAGCGCGCACATCGGGCCCCAGAGACCCCACGCTCCTCATAGCTTACCAAACGGTCCCTCGGCAACTCCCCAGCGAACGATGGTTTCCTTCTGCAGGGTCCCAGCAGCTCACCAAACGGTCCCAGGAACCTCCCCAGCATGCAACGGGGGCCCAGTGACCACATGCGGGTCCCAGAGGCTCACAAATGGTCCATGGTACCTCCCCAGCGAGCACAATATGGGCCCAGCGACCCCATCGCGGGGTCCCAGCGGCTGACCAAATGGTCCCTGGCACCCCCCCAGCGAACGCATGGCACCAGCGACCTCTGCAGGGTCCCAGCGCTCACCAAATACCCTGGCACCTCCCCAGCATGCAACGACGGCCCCAGCGACCCTGCACGGGTCCCAGAGGCTCACAAATGGCTCCCTGGCACCTCCCCAGCGCGCACGGCCCCAGCGACACCGCCGCTGCGGTCCTAGCGGCTTGCCAAATGGTCCCTGGCACCTCCCCAGCATGCACGGGCCCCAGAGACGGAGCTGGTCCAGCGGCCTGCCAATGGTCCCTGGCCCTTCCCAGCATGCATCGGGCCCAGTGACCCCTGCAGGGTCCCAGTGGCTCATCAAATGGTCCCTGGCACCCTCCGCAGCACGGCAGACGGACCCAGCGACATCAAGGTCCCAACGGCTCGGCAAACCGATCCTGGCAACACCCCAGCATGCACATGGGCCCCAGCGACCCTGTAAGGGTCCCTGAGGCTCACCAAACGGTCCATGGCACCTCCCCCCGAATGCACTGTCCCAGCGACCCCCAAGGTCCCAGCGACTCACCAAATTGCCCCCTGGCACCTCCCCAGCACGCGCATCGGGCCCCAGAGATGGAGCGGTCCCAAATGGTCCCTGGGCCTGGCAACCCTCAGCATGGCACACGGGGCCCAGTGACCCCTGTGCGGGTCCCAGCGGTCCGCCAAAACGTCCCTGGCACCTCCCCAGCGAGCACGGGCCTCAGAATCCCCACGCTGGGTCCCAGCCGCTCGCCAAACGGTCGCTGGCACCTTCCCAGCACGCGCAGACTGGCCCAACGAGATGGATTCCCAGTGCCTCGCAAATAGTCCTGCCACATCCCCAGCTGGCGCATTAGGCCCAGTGGTCCCCATGCGGGTCCCAGCGACCGCCAAATGGTCCCTGGCCCAGAATCCCTAACACCAGGGTCCTAGCGGCTCACCAAACGGTCCCTGGCACTTCCCCAGCACGAGCATTGGGGCCCAGCGACCTCGTGCAGGGTCCCTGTGGCTCACCAAACGGCCCCTGGCACCTCCCCATGAACGACGGTCTCCAGCGACCTCTGCAGGGTCCAAGCGGCTTTGCCAAATAGTTCCTGGCACCACCCCCACAAGACAGGACCCAGTGACCCCGCGTGGGGTCCCAGAAGCTCGCCCAAATATCCCTGGCATCTCCCCAGCGCACGCACTGCCTCAACGACTGTACACAGGGTCCCATCGGTCTCGCAATGGTCCCTGGCACATCCCCAGCACGCGTGACGGGCCCCAGCGACACGCCCAGGGTCCCAGGTGTTTCCCAAACGGTCCCTGGCACATCCCCAGCACGCGGACGGGCCCAGCGACCCTGCGCGGGTCCCAGCGCCTTCCAAAAACGGGCCCTGGCCTCCCAAGTGCACAGGGTCCATCCACCCACAGGGTCCCAGCGGCTCAAGCCAAATGTTCCCTGGCACCTCCCCAGCTGCAAGCACAGGGCCCAGCGACCCAGCTTGGGGTCCCAGCTGCTCACCAAACGGTCCCCTGGCACCCTCCCCAGCACGCCAAGATGACACTAGAGATCCCACGTGGGTTCCCAGCGCTCGCCAAATACCCTTGGCACCTCCCCAGCGCACGACAGGCACCAGCAACCCCCACGCAGGGTCCCAGCGGTTCACCAAACCGCCTCTGGCGCATCCCCCCCCAGCATGCCACAGGCCCCAGCGACCCTGCACCGGTCCCAGCTGCTCGCCAAAATGATCCCCTGGCACCTCCCAGCACATGAACGGGCCCCAGCGACCCCTCCATGGGGTTCCACCCTGCTTATAAATGGTCCCTGGCACCTTCCCCACTGATGCTGCACGGGCCCAGGTCTGCCTCCGCTGTGGTCCTTAGCGGCTCACAAATGGTCCCTGGCATCCCTCAGGCTCGGTGCACGGAGCCCAGCGACCCGGCAGGACCCAACGCTCGGCAAACGATCCTGGCGCCCCCCAGCATGCACATGGGCCCCAGCTGACCCGCGCGGTGTCCCTGCACCTCACCAAAATATCCCCTGGCACCTCCCCAGCGCTACAAGACGGGCTGCAGCGACCGCACGTGGGGTCCCAGCGGCTCGCCAAATGATCCCTGGCACCTCCCAAGCGCGCGCACAGGCCCCAGCGACCCCGCACGGGGTCCGAGCGCCAAATTGTGTCCATGGCCCTCCCCAATGCACGATGAGGCCCAGGTCTGACCGGTTCCCAGCGACCGCCAATTGGTCCCTTGGCACTCCCCAGTCAGCTCGAGACGGGCCCCAGCGACTTCGCTAGGGGTCCAGCAGCTCGCCAAATGGTCCCTGGCCCTCCCCAGCGCTGGGGCCAAGACGACACCAGCGACTGCATGTGGGTGGGGCACAAATGGTCCCTTCCACAGCACGCACGGATTCCCAGGGTCCCCAGCTCACAGTGGCTCGCAAAACGGTCCCTCACCTCCCAAGGCCCAGCCCCAAAAAATGGTCCAGGCACATTCCCAGGCTGGGGCCCCGGTCACCACCATGCATCATCCCAGCGACAAATTGCCCTGGCACCTCCCCAGCAAAGAGATGGAGCTCCCTGGTCCCTGGCCCCCCCAGGGGCGACGGAGCCCAGTGACCCCTACGCGGGTCCCACCGCCAAATCGCCCCTGGCACCTCCCCAGCTGCGAGCACGGGCCTCAGAACCCCACGCCGAGGTCCCAGCGCTCGCCAAACGGTCGCCGCTGCACCTTCCCAGCACGCCACTGACTGGCCCAACGACCCTGCCGCAGAGTCCCAGTGCCCTCGCAAATAGTCCCTGGCACATCCTCAGCGGGGCGCATCGGGCCCAGTGGGTTCACGCGGGTCCCAGCGACTCGCCAAATGGTCCCTGGCACCTCCCTTTATCACAAGACAGGCCCCAGCCACCCCAAGACGGGGTCCGAGGGGCTAAATTGTCCATGGCCCTCCCCAATGCACGTATGAAGCCCAGCGACCCCAAGACTGGTTCCCAGCGACTTGCCAAATGGTCCCTGGCACCCTCCCCAGCACGGCCCCAGCGACCCCAGGGGGTCTCAGCAGCTCGCAAATGGTCCCTGGCCCTCCCCAGCGCCGACGAAAACGGTCCCATGCTATGGCCCCAAATGGTCCCTGGCACATCCACAGCATTGGGCCCAGGGTCTCCGCTGGGTCACAGTGGCTCGCAAAACGGTCCTGCTACCTCCTAAAAGGTCCCAGGACACATTTCTAGCGGCTCGCAAATGGTCCCAGGCATTCCCAGGGCGCATCGGGCCCCGACACACCATGCATCATCCAGCGACCACCAAATTGCCCCTGGCACCCCTCCCAGCACGTGCACGGGCCCCAGAGATGGAGCTGTCTCAAATGGTCCTGGGCCCTCCCCTAGGCTGGCGACGTGAGCCCAGTGACCCCATGGGGTTCCCACACCGGGCCAAATCGTCCCGGCACCTCCCCCAGCGAGCACAGGTCTCAGAATCCCCACGAGGTCCTAGCTGCTCGCCAAACGGTCGCTGGTACCTTCCCAGCACGCCGCATCTGGCCAATGACCTCACAAGAGAGTCCCAGTGCCTCGCAAATAGTCCCTGGCACATCCCCAGCGGGCGCACGGGGCCCAGTGGCCCCATGCGGGGTCCCAGCGACTCGCCAAATGGTCCCTGGCACCTCCCTAGCGCGCGCACAGGCCCCAGCGACCCCGCACGGGGTCCGAGTGGCCGCCAAATTGTCCATGGCCCCTCCCCAATGCACCCTCCCCACCCCGAAAGACTGGTTCCCAGCGAGACCAAATGTCCCTGGCACCTAAGCCTCAAGACGGGCCCCAGCGACTTCGCTGGGGGTCTCAGCAGCTCGCCAAATGGTCCCTGGCCCCTCCCCAGCGCCCACGGACACCAGCGACTGCATGTGGGGTACGTGCGGCTCGCCAAATGGTCCCTGGCACATCCACAGCACGTGCACGGACCCCAGGGTCTCCGCCATGGGGTCACAGTGGTCGCAAAAACGGTCCCTGTTACCTCCCAAGCATGCGCACTGGGCCCAGCGACCCGCGACGGTTCTAGCGGCCTCGAAATGGTCCCAGGCACATTCCCAATACAAGACGGGCCCCCGATACACCATGCAGCATCCCAGCGACTCACCAAATTGCCCCTGGCACCTCCCCAGCGTGCACGGGCCCCAGAGATGGAGCGGCTCGCCAGCAATGGTCCCTGGGCCCCCAGCGGGCGATCGAGCCCAGTGACCCCTACGCGGGTCCCAGCGACCGCCAAATCGCCCCTGGCACCTCCCCGCGAGGCATCGGCCCAGAATCCCCACGAGATGTCCTAGCGTCGCCAAACGGTCCCTGGCACCTTCCACGCGCACTGGGGCCCAACGACCCCGGAGTCCCAGTGTCTCAAATAGTCCCTGGTCCCAGCGGGCGATGGGGCCCAGTGGCCCCTGGGGTCCCAGCGACTCGAGCAATGGTCCCTGGCCTCAGAATCCCCACGCTGGTCCTAGCGGCTCACCAAACGGTCCCTGGCACTTTCCCCAGCACGAGCATTCTGGGCCCAACGACCCCGCAGAGGGTCCCTGTGGCTCACCAAACGGCCCCTGGCACCTCCCCCAGTGAACGCACGGTCTCCAGCGACCTTCTGCAGGTCCAAGGGCTTGCCAAATAGTTCCTGGCACCACCCCAGCCACAAGACAGGGACCCAGTGACCCCGCTGGGGTCCCAGAGGCTCGCCAAAATATCCCCTGGCATCTCCCCAGCGACGACGACTGCTCAACGACTGTACACGGGTCCCAGCGTTCACAAGAAATGGTCCCTGGCACATCCCCAGCACGCTTGCACGGGCCCCAGCGACATCGCCCAGGGTCCCAGGTGCTTCCAAACGGTCCCTGGCACATCCCCAGCACGCGGACGGGGCCCAGCGACCCCTGCGCTGGGGTCCCAGCGCCCAAAACGGTCCCTGGCTCCTCCCAAGCGCCACAGGGTCCATCCTCCACTTCAAGGCTGGGTCCCAGCGGCTCGCCAAATGGTCCTCGACCTCCCAGCTTAATCAAGGCTCCAGTGACATCGTGCAGGGTCCCAGCGGCTCGCCAAATGTTCCTCCTGGCACCTCCCCAGCGTTGCACAGGGCCCAGCCAACTTGGGGGTCCCAGCGGCTCACCAAACGGTCCCTGGCACCCTCCCCAGCACGCCATGCATGGGACACTAGCGATCCCACGGGTTCCCAGTGGCTCGCCAAATACCTTGGCACCCTCCCAGCAAGCACAGGCACCAGCAACCCCACGCAGGGTCCCAGCGGGTTCACCAAACCGGCCCTGGCGCATCCCCCAGCATGCGACAGGCCCCAGCGACCCACACCGGTCCCAGCTGCTCGCCAAATGATCCCTGGCACCTCCCCAGCACATGAACGGGTCCAGCGACCTCCCGCTGCTGGGTCCCACCGGCTTAAATGGTCCCTGGCACCTCCCCACTGCAAGACGGGTCCAACAACCCCGAGGCCCCATGTGGGTCAAAGCTAGCCAAATGGTCACTGTCCCCCTCTCAGCGACGCTCGGCTCCAGCGACCCTGAGCGGGGTCCCAGAGGCTCGCAAATGGTCCCTTGCACATCCCCAGCACTTTGCGCGGAGTCCCGAGCTGCCCTCCAAAGGGCCCCCCAAATTGCACCTCCCCAGCGAAATGCACAGTCTCCACCGACTTCACGAGTGTACAAGCGGGCTCGCCAAATGTTCCCAGGCACCTCCCCAGCTCATAAGACGGGCCCCAGCGACTTTGCACGGGTCCCAGCGGCTTGCCAACGGTCCCTGGGCCCTCCCCAGCGCGCGCACGGAGCCCAGCGACAACCCGGGGTCCCAGCAGCTCGCCAAAGGGTCCCTGGCACCTCCCTAGAGCGCCAAGACAGGCCCCAGCAACCCAGCGCTGGGTCCCAGCGACTCAAATGACCCTGGCACCTCCCAGCGCACGACTGGGCCCAGCGACCCCGCGAGGGGTCCCAGTGACTCTCCAAATGGTCCCTGGCCCCGCCCAGCACGCACACGGGCCCAGGGACCAAGACGGGTCCCAGCGGGCTCGCCAAATGGTCCCTGGCACCTCCCCAGCGAGTGCAGGGCTCCAGCTTATGCCAAGACGGGGTCCCAGCAGGTCGCCAAATTGTCCATGGCAGTTCCCCAGCCGCATCGACGGACACTTTCCACCTCTACGACCGGTTCCCAGCGATCAGCAAATGGTCCCTGGTACCCCCCCATTGCGCAAGACGGGGCCCACAGCTGACTTTCGCGGGTCTCAGTAGGTCACCAAAGGGTCCCTGGCACCTCCCCAGAGCACGACAGATACCAGCGAATGTATTAGGTCCCAGTTGCTCGCCAAAATGGTCCCTGGTATTATCCACAGCATCGACTGGGCCCAGGACCCCAGGGTCTCGGGTCCCAGCAGTTCGCCAAAACGATCCCAGGCACCTTCCACAGTATCGCGACTAGGCCCCATGACACACAAGGTGATCCCAGCGGGTTTTCAAAATGGTTCTAGGTATTATTCCAGGGATACAAGACGGGCCCAGCAGCCTGCGGGGTCCCTAGCTGACTCACAAACGGTCCTTGGCACCTCCCAGTGAGCGGCATCGGCTCCCAAGAGATGGAGCTGCACGCAAGGTCCCAGCTCCTCGCCAAATGATCCCTGGCACCTCCTGGCATCTCCCTAGCACACGGATGAGCATCAACTCAGAATCCGCACGGGTCCCAGCTGCTGGCCAAACTGATTCCTAGCACCTCCTCAGTCTGTACATGGACACTAGCGACCTCACGCTGATCCCAGTGCCTCGCCAAACGGTCCCTGGTACATCCCCAGCGAAAGATCGGATTACTAGTGGTTCTACGCTGGGTCCCAGCGCCAAACGGTCCCTGGCACCTCCCCAGCGCGCGCACAGGCCCCCAGGGAGCCCAAAGATGTTGCTCGCCAAATGGTCCCTGGCACCTCCCAAGCACGCCAAGACGGGCCCCAGCGACACCACTGGGGGTCCCAGCTTATCACCAAATGGTCCCTGGCACCTCCCCAGCGCGCACACAACCCCAGCGACACCATGGGGTCCCAGCATGGCCGGGCCAAATGGTCCCTGGCACCTCCCTCGTGCGCAGACACAGGCCCCAGGGTCTCCAGACGGGTTCCTTGGCTCTCGCTAAAAAACGTGTCCCTGCTACCTCCCCAGCACGCTGCATGGGCCCAGCGATCCTCACAAGGCGGGTTCCCAGCGGTCGCAAACCGTCCCTGGCACCTCCCAGCAGGCGACGGGCCCCGGATACGGGATCCCAGCGGCTCGCCAAATGGTCCCTGGCGCCCCCAGCAAATTGCCCGATACCTCCCCAGCACGCGGGTCCCAGCATGGAGCTGCCAAAATGGTCCCTGGCACTCCCCAGCAGGCGACGTGGGCCCCAGCGACACCCCATGCGGTCCCAGCGACTCGCCAAATGGTCCCTGGCACCAGCCCAGGGCACAGTGACCTCCCACAGAGTCCCAGCAGCTCGCCAAATGGTGCCTGCCCCATCCCCATGGGTGCACACGCCCAGGGCCCCAGCGACTGGGGGTCCCAGTGGCTCGCCAAATGGTCCCCTGGCACCTCCCAGTAGGTGCACTGGCCTCAGAATCACCTGGGTCCCAGTGGCTTCAAAAAGGTCACTGGCACCTCCCAGCACGCCGCACAAAGCCCAGCACCACGCAAGGGCCCCAGCGGCTCATAAATGGTCCCTGGCACATCCCAAAGGCCAAGACGAACACTGCGACCCTGTGCGGGTCCCATCTGCTCACCAAATGGTCCCTTGGCACCTCCCCAGCACGCCAGCATGGACACTAACCATCCCACGCAGGGTCCCAGCGACTGCGCCAAATGATCACTGGCACCTCCACAGCACGCCACACGGGTCCCAGCGACCCCATCAAAGGGATCCCAGCGGTTCGCCAAATGGTCCCTGGCGCATCCCCAGCATGCCCAGGCCCCAAGGACCCTCAAGGGGTCCCAGCTGCCCCAAATGATCCCTGGCATAACCTCCCCAGCACATGGGCCCAGCGACCCCTGCGGTGTCCCACCGCCTTGCAAAATGGTCCCTGCACCTCCCTCAGCCAGCGGGCCAGCCCCAGAGACCCCATGGGGGGTCGAAGTGGCAGTAGCCAAATGGTCCCTGGCACCACCTCAGAGCGCCAAGTGTGCCCCAGAGACCCCCGCGCCGGTCCCAGAGGTTCGGGTCCCTGGCACATCCCCAGCACAGTCCCGAGCCATCCAAAGGTCCCAGCGATCTGTAGCGAAATGGTCCCTGGCACCTGCCCAGCGCGAGTGTACAAGACGGCTCCCCAGCGACCCCTGCGACTTTGCCAAATGGTCCCTTTTGCCAACGCCCAGGCACCAGCGACCCCGCGCTGGTTTCCAGCGGCTCCCGTACCAAGTGCTCGCAAACGGTCCCTGGCACCTCCCCCAGCACGCCATGACGGGCCCAGGGACCCAGCCGCAGGTCCAAGCGACTCGCCAAATGGTCCCTGGCACCTCCCCAGCGCATTGCTCCCGGACACTCCCAGCGGCTCGATTAACATTTATTATTATTATTTATTTTAGCAGACGTGGCTTATCCAGGGCAGAGGTACAATTGTTAAGCAAGATATCACATTATTTTTTACATTTAATTACATTATTTTTTATACATCATTTTACATCAGCAATTACCCATTTATACAGTTGGGTTTTTACTGAGCGACCTGGTAAAGTACCTGCTCAAGGGTCCCAGCAGTGTCCTTCACGGGATTGAACCCCGCGACCCAGCGGGTCAAGAGTCCAGAGCCCCTGCCACATACTCCACACTGCCCTGCGATCCCAAGGGGTCCCAGCTGCTTGCCAAACGTCCCTGGCACCTCAGCGCATGGATGGACACTAGCGACCCCACGCAGGGTCCCAGCAGCACCCCAAACGTCCCTGGCACCTCCCCAGCGCAAGAGACGGGGCCCAGCGACCCACGCTGGGGTCCCAGGGGTTCAGCAAACCGTCCCTGGCACCTCCCCAGCACGCGGATGAGCCCCAGCGACACCGCACGGGGTCCCAGCTGCTCACCAAATGATCCCTAGCACCTCCCCAGCGTGCGCACAGACACCAGCGAATCACGCTGGGGTCCCAGTTGCTCGCCAAATGACCCTGGTACCATCCAGCGAGCGACGGGGCCCAGCAACCCCACAAGAGGGTCCCAGCAGCTCGCCAAATGATCCCTGGCACCTCCACACGCAAAGACGGGGGCCCCAGCGACACCGCACGGGATCCCAGCGGTTCGCCAAATGGTCCCTGGCACCTACCAGGCGCTGCAAGGACAGGGCCCAGGCAGCCCAGGGCTGCTGGGTCCCAGTGACTCGCCAAACGGTCCTTGGCACGACCCCAGTGAGCGACGTGTTCAGCTGCCTCAATGCTAGGTCCCAGCTACCGCCAAATGATCCCTGGCACCTCCTGGCATCTCCCTAGCACACGGATGAGCACCAACGACACCGCGCGGGGTCCCAGCTGCTGGCCATATGATTCCTAGCACCTCCTCAGTCTGTACATGGACACTAGCGACCTCCGCTGGGGTCCCAGCAGCTCGCCAAACGGTCCCTGGTACCTACCCAGCGAAGCATTTCGGACACTAGCGACCCTACGCGGGTCCCAGCATCTCGCCAACGGTCCCTGGCACCTCCACAGCAGGCGTGACGGGCTAGCGGCCGCAAGAGCGGGATCCCAGCGGCTCGCCAAATGGTCCCTGGCACCTCCCAGCGAGCGCAAGACGGGCACAGTGACCTGCGCACAGAGTCCCAGCAGCTCGCCAAATGGTGCCTGGCACATCCCCAGCGGCCTTACGGGCCTTAGCGACCAGCGTGGTCCCAGTGGCTCGCCAAATGGTCCCTCGCCCCTCCTCAGTAGGTGCACTGGGCCTTGGCGACCCTACACCGGGTGCCAGTGGCTTTCAAAGGTCACTGGCACCTCCGCAATCTTGCCTAAAGCCCAGCAACCACGCAGGGGCCCCAGCGGCTCACAAATGGTCTCTGGCACATCCCAAATGCGCCGCCACGAACATTAGCGACCCCTGCAAGGGGTCCCATCTGCTCACCGAACGGTCCCTTGCACCTCCCCGGCGAAAGCACGGACACCTTTGACCCCACATGGGGTCCCAGCGACTTCGCCAAATGATCACTGGCACCTCCACAGCACGCGCACGGTCCCAGCGACACCATGCGGGGATCCCAGCGGCTCGCCAAATGGTCCTGGCACTTCCCCAGCGCCCCCCGACACTGCGCGACCCCACGCGGGGTCCCAGTGGCCCTCTCCACTAACGGGCCGCAGGGGCCCAGCGACCCAGCAGCGGTGTCCCTGCGTCTTGCAAAATGGTCCGTGTCACCTCCTCAGCCAGCGAAGCGAGCCCCAGAGACCCTCGTGGAGTTTAGAGCAGCTTCGCCAAATGCTCCCTGGCACCACCTCAGAGCGCCAAGCAGTGCCCCAGAGACCCCAGCGGGGTCCGCGGTTCTGCACACGGTACCTGGCACCTCCTCCGCGAACGCACAGTCTCCAGCGACTCCGGGGTCCCAGCGACTAGCTTAAATGGTCCCCTGGCGACTAGCGGCGAAATGGGTCCCAGCGACCTCACCAAATGGTCCTAGCACCTGCCCAGCCTCACGAGACCCAGCGGGTTTCCAGCGACTCACCAGCAGCTCTCCAAACGGTCCCTGGCACCTCCCCCCAGCGCCGCGGGCCCAGGACCCAGCGTGTCCAAGCTGCTCGCCAAATGATCCCTGGCACCTCCCAGCACGCCAGACGGGCCCCAGTTGCCGCAAGACGGGATCCCAGCGGCTCGCCAAATGGTCCCTGGCACCTACCAGGCGTCGCACAGGGCCCAGCAGCCCAGCTTCCCAGTGACTACCAAACGGTCCTTGGCACGACCCCAGTGGCCCGTGCCCCAGCGACCTCCGCAAGGTCCCAGCGGCTCGCCAAATGATCCTGGCACCTCCTGGCATCTCCCTAGCACACGGATGAGCATCAACGACACCGCACGGGGTCCCAGCTGCTGGCCATATGATTCTAGCACCTCCTCAGTCTGTACATGGACACTAGCGACCTCACGCTGGATCCCAGCAGCTCGCAAACGGTCCCTGGTACCTACCCAGCGAAAGACGGACACTAGCGACCCCCCATCGGGGTCCCAGCATTCGCCAAACGGTCCCTGGCACCTCCCCAAGCGTGCGAGACCCCCAGGGAGCCCTTGACGGGTTCCTTGCTGCTCGCCAAATGGTCCCTGGCACCTCCACAGAAGCCATGGATGGCCCCAGCGACACCATGCGGGTCCCAGCGGCTCACCAAATGGTCCCTGGCACCTCCCCCCAGTGGCGCCACAAACCCCAGCGACACCATGGCGGGGTCCCAGCATTCGCCAAACGGTCCCTGGCACCTCCCCAGCGTCGGATGAGGCCCCAGGGAGCCCATACGGGTTCCTTGCTGCTCGCCGTGTCCCTGGCACCTCCCCCAGCACGCGCGGACACGGATCCCATTACGGTTCCCAGCGGCCGCCAAAACCGTTCCCTGGCACCTCCCCAGCAGGCGCACGGGCCCCAGCGACACCGCACGGGATCCCAGCGGCTCGCCAAATGGTCCCTAAGCCTCCCCAGCGAAAGGGACACAGGACCCCATGCGGGTCCCAGCATCTCGCCAAACGGTCCCTGGCACCACAGCAGGCGACCCCCAGCGACACCGCCGGGGATCCCAGCGGCTCGCCAAATGGTCCCTTGGCACCTCCCAGCGGCCCTAAGGCAAAGTGACCCCTGGAGTCAACAGCAGCTCGCCAAATGGTGCTTGGCACATCCCAGGGGCCATTCAGCCATGGGTCCCAGTGGGTCGCCAAATGGTCCTCGCCCCTCCTCAGTAGGTGCACTGGGCCCCCCTTGAAGGGTGCCAGTGGCTTCAAAAGGTCACTGGCACCTCCGCATAAGCAAAAACCCCCAGCGGCTCACAAATGGTCTCTGGCACATCCCAAATGCCCCCTGGCGACCCGTCCTGGTCCCATCTGCTCACCGAACGGTCCTTGCACCTCCCCAGAGCACCTCTAACGACACGCGTAGGGTCCCAGCTGCCAAGCCAAATGATCACTGGCACCTCCTCAGCACGCCAAGTACATCCCAGCGACACCATTCTAGAGCAGGGATCCCAGCGCTGCCAAATGGTCCCAGGCACTTCCCCAGCGCCCGGACACATACCCCACCGCGGGTCCCAGTGGCCCCTCTCCACTGGCACAAGATTTAACCCAGCGGTGTCCCTGCGTCTTGCAAAATGGTCCGTGTCACCTCCTCAGCCAGCGAACGAGCCCCAGAGACCCTGCGTGGGTTTCGAGCAGCTCGCCAAATGCTCCCTGGCACCACCTCAGAGCGCGCAGTGCCCCAGAGACCCCTAATGCCGGGTCCGAGCGGGTTCTGCACACGGTACCTGGCACCTCCTCCCGCTTCAACGCACAGTCTCCAGCGACTCCACGTGGGGTCCCAGCGACAGCGAATGGTCCCTGGCACCTCACCAGCGCACGCACGGGCCCCTCCGACCCATTTTTGTCCCAGCGACTTTAACAAATGGTCCCTAGCACCTCCCCAAGCGGCGTGACGAGACCCAGCGACCCCGCATGCGGTTTCCAGGACTCACCAGCAGCTCTCCAAACGGTCCCTGGCCCCTCCCCAGCAGGCCGCACGGGGCCCAGGGACCCAGCGTTCTCCGTTGCTTTTTTTGATGGTCCCTGGCACCTCCCAATTTAAATGCCCGGACACTAGCGATTATTATTTATTATTATTTATTTATTTTAGCAGACCCTTATCCAGGGCGACTTACAATTGTTACAAGATATCACATTATTTTTTACATTTAATTACATTATTTTTTATACATCATTTTTACATACAATTACCCATTTATACAGTTGGGTTTTTACTGGAGCAATCTGGGTAAAGTACCTTGCTCAAGGGTACAGCAGCAGTGTCCTTCACGGGGATTGAACCCACGACCCTCCGGTCAAGAGTCCAGAGCCCTAACCACTACTCCACACTGCTGCGATCCCACGCGGGGTCCCAGCTGCTTGCCAAACGTTCCCTGGCACCTCCCCAGCGCATGGATGGACACTAGCGACCCCACGCGGGGTCCCAGCAGCACCCCAAACGGTCCCTGGCACCTCCCCAGCGCGCGCACGGGCCCCAGCGACCACGCGTGGGGTCCCAGGGGTTCGCCAAACCGTCCCTGGCACCTCCCCAGCACGCGGATGAGCCCCAGCGACACCGCACGGGGTCCCAGCTGCTCACCAAATGATCCCTAGCACCTCCTCAGCGTGCGCACGGACACTAGCGACCTCACGCTGGGTCCCAGCAGCTCGCCAAACGGTCCCTGGTACCTACCTCAGCGAGCGCGGGACACCAGCAACCCACGCAGGGTCCCAGCAGCTCGCCAAATGATCCCTGGCACCTCCACAGCACGCCAAGACGGGCCCCAGCGACACCGCACGGGATCCCAGCGGTTCGCCAAATGGTCCCTGGCACCTACCAGGCGCGTGCGGACAGGGCCCAGCAGCCCAGCGCGGGGTCCCAGTGACTCGCCAAACGGTCCTTGGCACGACCCCAGTGAGCGCCGCGTTCCCCAGCGACCTCCGCGCAAGGTCCCAGCGGCTCGCCAAATGATCCCTGGCACCTCCTGGCATCTCCCTAGCACACGGATGAGCACCAACGACACCGCACGGGGTCCCAGCTGCTGGCCATATGATTCCTAGCACCTCCTCAGTCTGTACATGGACACTAGCGACCTCCATGCTGGGTCCCAGCAGCTCAAAAGCGGTCCCTGGTACCTACCCAGCGCCCGCAGGACACCAGCGACCCCCCATGCGGGGGGTCCCAGCATCTCGCCAAACGGTCCCTGGCACCTCCACAGCAGGCGCAGACGGGCCCCAGCGACACCGCACGGGATCCCAGCGGCTCGCCAAATGGTCCCTGGCACCTCCCAGCGAGCGCCCGGGCACAGTGACCTCGCACAGAGTCCCAGCAGCTCGCCAAATGGTGCCTGGCACATCCCCAGCCCAGCGCCTTTAGCGGCCTTAGCGACTTAGCGGGTCCCAGTGGCTCGCCAAATGGTCCTAAGCCTCCTCAGTAGGTGCACTGGGCGCAGCGACCCTCATCCGGGGTGCCAGTGGCTTTCCAAAAGGTCACTGGCACCTCCGCAGTGCGCCGCCTAAAGCCCAGCAACCACTTCTGGCGGGGCCCCAGCGGCTCACAAATGGTCTCTGGCACATCCCAAATCTTGCAAGCCACGAACACCAACGACCCGTGCGGGGTCCCATCTGCTCACCGAACGGTCCCTTGCACCTCCCCAGCGCGAGCACGGACACTAACGACCCCACGCAGGGTCCCAGCGACTCGCCAAATGATCACTGGCACCTCCACAGCAGGCGCACGGGTCCCAGCGACACCATCACGGGATCCCAGCCCCTCGCCAAATGGTCCCTGGCACTTCCCCCAGCGGCGCCCGGACACTAGCGACCCCACGCGGGGTCCCAGTGGCCCCTCTCCACTGCGCGCACGGGGCCCAGCGACCCCGCGCGGTGTCCCTGCGTCTTGCAAAATGGTCCGTGTCACCTCCTCAGCCAGCGGGCAGGCCCCAGAGACCCTCGCGTGGGTTTCGGGCAGCTCGCCAAATGCTCCCCTGGCACCACCTCAGCGGCGCAAGTGCCCCAGAGACCCAGCAAGCAGGGGTCCGGCGGTTCTGCACACGGTACCTGGCACCTCCTCCGTGACGCACAGTCTCCAGCGACTCCACGTGGGGTCCCAGCGACTAGCGAAATGGTCCCTGGCACCTCACCAAGCGCGCATACGGGGCCCTGCGACCCCTTCGAGGGTCCCAGCGACTTCGCCAAATGGTCCCTAGCACCTGCCCAGCGGCGCCTGAGACCAGCGACCCTTCGGGTTTCCAGCGGCTCACCAGCAGCTCTCCAAACGGTCCCTGGCACCTCCCCAGCAGCGCATACGGGGCCCAGGGACCCAGCGTGTGTCCAAGCTGCTGCCAAATGGTCCCTGGCACCTCCCAGCGCGCCCGGACACTAGCGATTATTATTTATTATTATTTTTATTAGCAGACGCCCTTATCCAGGGCGACTTACAATTGTTACAAGATATCACATTATTTTTTACATTTAATTACATTATTTTTTTATACATTATTTTTACATACAATTACCCATTTATACAGTTGGGTTTTTACTGGAGCAATCTGGGTAAAGTACCTTGCTCAAGGGTACAGCAGCAGTGTCCTTCACGGGATTGAACCCGACCCTCCGGTCAGAGTCCAGAGCCCTAACCACTACTCCACACTGCTGCGATCCCCATGCGGGTCCCAGCTGCTTGCCAAACGTTCCTGGCACCTCCACAGCGCATGGATGGACACTAGCGACCCCACGCGGGTCCCAGCAGCAGCACCAAACGGTCCCTGGCACCTCCCAAGCGGCGCCGGGCCCCAGCGACCACGCAGGGTCCCAGGGTTCGCCAAACCGTCCCTGGCACCTCCCCAGCACGCGGATGAGCCCCAGCGACACCGCAGGGGTCCCAGCTGCTCACCAAATGATCCCCTAGCACCTCCTCAGCGTGCGCCCGGGACACTAGCGACCTCACGCTGGGTCCCAGCAGCTCGCCGGGTCCCTGGTACCTACCCAGCGGCGCACGGACACTAGCAACCCCACGGGGGTCCCAGCAGCTGTAAAATGATCCCTGGCACCTCCACAATGCAGCCAAGACGGGCCCCAGCGACACCGCACGGGATCCCAGCGGCTCGCCAAATGGTCCCTGGCACCTACCAGGCGCGTGGACAGGGCCCAGCAGCCCAGCGCGGGGTCCCAGTGACTCGCCAAACGGTCCTTGGCACGACCCCAGTGAGCGCCGCGTGCCCCCCGCGACCTCACGCAAGTCCCAGCGGCTCGCCAAATGATCCCTGGCACCTCCTGGCATCTCCCTAGCACGGATGAGCACCAACGACACCGCACGGGGTCCCAGCTGCTGGCCATATGATTCCTAGCACCTCCTCAGTCTGTACATGGACACTAGCGACCTCACGCTGGGTCCCAGCAGCTCGCCAAACGGTCCCTGGTACCTACCCAGCGAGCGCACGGACACTAGCGACCTACGCGGGTCCCAGCATCTGCCAAACGGTCCCTGGCACCTCCACAGCAGGCGATGGGCCCCAGCGACACCGCACGGGATCCCAGCGGCTCGCCAAATGGTCCCTGGCACCTCCCCAGCGAGCGCACGGGCACAGTGACCTCGCACAGAGTCCCAGCAGCTCGCCAAATGGTGCCTGGCACATCCCCAGCCACCTTTAGCGACCAGCAGCGTGGTCCCAGTGGCTCGCCAAATGGTCCCTCGCCCCCCTCAGTAGGTGCACTGGGCGCCGCGACCCTCAGCGGGTGCCAGTGGCTTTCCAAAAGGTCACTGGCACCTCCGCAGTCTTCACCACAAAGCCCAGCAACCCGCTGGGCCTGGCGGCTCACAAATGGTCTCTGGCACATCCCAAATGCGCCACGAACACCAAACGACCCCGTCGCGGGTCCCATCTGCTCACCGAACAGTCGAACACGGACACTAACGACCCCACGCCCCGGGTCCCAGCGACTCGCCAAATGATCACTGGCACCTCCACAGCACGCCGCCGCGAGACCCAGCGACCCCTCCATGCGTTTCCCAGCGGCTCACCAGCAGCTCCCAACGGTCCCTGGACCTCCCCTGCACTCACGGGCCCCAAAGACCATCTCCCACTGGGGTCCGAGCGGCCCTAAATGGTCCCTGGCACCTCCCAGCAGCGCCAAGACAGGCCCCAGAGAACCCACGCGGGGTCCTAGCGGCTCGCGAAACGGTCCCTGGCAACTCCTCAGCAATCGCACGGTCTCCAGCGACCTCGTGCAGGGTCCCAGCGGCTCACACGGTACCTGGCACCTCCTCCGCGAACGCACAATCTCCAGCGACTCCGTGTGGGGTCCCAGCGACCCAGCGAAATGGTCCCTGAACCTCACCAGCGCCGCATGGGACCCAGCGACCCCAGCGGGTTTCAGCAGCTCAAATGGTCCCTGACACCTCCCCAGCATGAGTACAGGGCCCAGCGACCCCAAGACGGGTCCCAGCAGCTCGCTCAAATAGTCCCTGGCACTTCCCCAGCATGCATCCACGTTGCCCATCCCCGCGCGGGATCCCAGAGGCTTTCGCAAACGTCCCTGGCAACTCCTCAGCGAGCGCATGGAGTCTCCAGCGACCTGCGTGCAGGGGTCCCAGCTGCTCGCCAGATGGTCCCTGGCACCTCACCAGCACGCCAAGCCCAGCGACTGCAGGATCCCAGCGGCTCGTCAAATAAGAACATAAGAACATAAGAAAGTTTACAAACGAGAGGCCATTCAGCCCATCTTGCTCGTTTGGTTGTTAGTAGCTTATTGATCCCAGAATCTCATCAAGCAGCTTCTTGAAGGATCCCAGGGTGTCAGCTTCAACAACATTACTGGGAGTTGGTTCCAGACCCTCACAATTCTTTGTGTAAAAAGTGCCTCCTATTTTCTGTTCTGAATGCCCTTTATCTAATCTCCATTTGTGACCCCTGGTCCTTGTTTCTTTTTTCAGGTCAAAAGTCCCTGGGTTGACATTGTCTATACCTTTTAGGATTTTGAATGCTTGAATCAGATCACCCGTAGTCTTCTTTTTTCAAGACTGAATAGATTCAAACCCGGATAATTCTGGTTGCTCTTTTTGCACTCTTTCTAGAGCAGCAATATCCTTTTTGTAACAAGGTGACCAGAACTGAACACAATATTCTGGGTGAGGTCTTACTAATGTATTGTAGAGTTTTAACATTACTTCCCTTGATTTAAATTCAACACTTCTCACAATATATCCAAGCATCTTGTTAGCCTTTTTATAGCTTCCCCACATTGTCTAGATGAAGACATTTCTGAGTCAACATAAACTCCTAGGTCTTTTTCATAGTTCCTTCTTCAATTTCTCCCATGTGATATTTATAATGCACATTTTATTGCCTGCATGCAATACTTTACTTTTCTCTATTAAATTTCATTTGCCATGTGTCTGCCCAATTCTGAATGCTGTCTAGATCATTTTGAATGACCTTTGCTGCTGCAACAGTGTGTGCCACTCCTCCTATTTTTGTGTCCTCTGCAAATTTAACAAGTTTGCTTACTATACCAGAATCTAAATCACATCGTGTTACTTGTTAGTGTAGTAACTTCAAATGTTCTAACATTTTGTTTCTGAGACTTGTAGCATTAAGATAGATACATTTAATAGTTGTCTTACCTAAGTTGTTGTCCTTGTTTTGATGTGGTCTCCCTTCTGTTTTTTTGTTTTCTCCCCCCTTCCTTTCTAGTTTAAATGCTTCTGGACCTCCTGAAGGATCCTTTCTCCGAGTAGATTGGTTCCCTTTCTGTTTAGGTGCAGTCCGTCCCACCTGTATAGATAGTCCTTGTTGTAGAATGTGCGCCAATGTTCAAGAAAGGTGAAGCCTTCCTGTGTGCACCACGATTTCAGCCATGCATTTTGATTTTGTATTTCCAGCTGTCCATATGGTCCTTTGCAAGGAGCCGGCAGTATCCCAGAAAATACCACAGTTTTGGTATTGCCTTTTAATTTCCTTCCTAGCTCTCTGAATTTGTTTTGCAGGGATCTTGGCCTGTCTCTACCAATGTTGTTTGTACCGATGTGGACGAAATGGTCCCTGGTACCTCACCAGCACGCACATGCCCCAGCGACCCTGCTCGGGGTCCCAGCAGCTGTAGACTATCCCTGGCACATCCCTAGACACCACGGGCACCAGCGACCACGTGCGTGGTCCCAGCAGCTCACCAAATGGTCTCTGGCACCTCCCAAGGGCACGCACTGGGCCACCAGCGACCACACTGGGATCCCAGTGGCTCCCAAATGGTCCCTGGTACCTCCCCCAAGGCCCACAGGGCCCAGCGGCCCTGCGTGGGGTCCCAGCGACTCGCCAAATGGTCCCTGGCACCTCCCAGCAAGCCCACGGGCACAGCGATCCCCACAATCCTGTCCCAGAGGCTCGATAAATGTTCCCTGGCACCATCCCCCAGCGCCCGGACACCCAGCGACCCCACGCCGGGTCCCAGTGGCCCCCCACATCCCAGCGGTGCACCTCCCCCAGCGACCCCGGCGGTGTCCCCAAATCTTGCAAATGGTCCGTGTCACCTCCTCAGCCAGCTTAATCCAGCCCCAGAGACCCTCCCCGGGTTTGAGCAGCTCGCCAAATGCCCCTGGCACCACCCAGAGCGCGCAAGTGCCCCAGAGACCCACACTGGGTCCGAGCGGTTCTGCACACGGTACCTGGCACCTCCTCCATGAACGCACAGTCCCCAGCGACTCCACGTGGGGTCCCAGCGACTAGCGAAATGGTCCCTGGCACCTCCCCAGCGAGCACGGACTCGACCCCACTGCAGGGTCCCAGCGACTTTGCCAAATGATCACTGGCACCTCCCACAGCACGCGCCTGAGACCCAGCGACCCCCCAAGCCAGCGGCTCACCAGCAGCTCTCCAAACGGTCCCTGGCACCTCCCCTGCGCTCCACGGGCCCCAAAGACCATCTGCGCAGGTCCTGGCAACTCGCTAAATGGTCCCTGGCACCTCCCAGCGCGCACAGGCCCCAGAGAACCCACGCGGGTCCTAGCGGCTGTGAAATTCCCTGGCAACTCCCAGCAATCGACGGTCTCCAGCGACCTCGTGCAGGGTCCCAGCGGCTCTCCACACGGTACCTGGCACCTCCTCCGCGAACGCACAATCTCCAGCGACTCCGTGTGGGGTCCCAGCGACTAGCGAAATGGTCCTGGAACCTCACCAGCATACGGGGACCCAGAATCCCCACGCGGGTTTCTAGCGGCTCTCAAATGGTCCCAGGCTTCCCCAGCATGCGCACTGGGCCCAGCGACCCCGCGGGGATCCCAGAGGCTCACAAAATAGTCCCTGGCAACCTCAGCGAACGCGTACAGTCTCCAGCGACCTGCAGGGTCCCAGCTGCTCGCCAGATGGTCCCTGGCACCTCCCCAGCGGGGACAGGCCCCAGAGAACCCACCAGCTCCTAGCCTCTGAAACGGTCCCTGGCAACTCCTCAGCAATCGCCCGGTCTCCAGCCCGTGCAGGGTCCCAGCAAATCCCCACGGTACCTGGCACCTCCTCCGAACGCACAATCTCCAAGTGTTTAACCTGTAGTACTCCCAGCGATTTAATCATGGTCCCTGAACCTCACCAGCGCCTGCGTATGGGGGTTTTGTCAAACTTGACCCTTTTGCTGGGTTTCTAGCTTGCTCTCCAAATGGTCCCTGTACACCTCCCCAGCATGTTTTTGCTGGGCCCAGCGACCCAGCCCTGGTCCCAGGCTCGCTAAATGGTCCCTAATACCTCCCCAGCACGCCAAGAGACGGGCCCCCCTCCTTCTGCAGGGGTTCAAGCGGCCCGCCAAATAGTCCCTGACACCACCCCAGCAATCGCAGGACCCCAGCGACCTCGCGTGGGGTCCCAGCTGCTCATAAAATATCCCTGGCACCTCCCCAGCACATGAACGGCCCCAGCGACCCCTGCGTGGTTCCACCGGTTCGCAAATGGTCCCTGGCACATTCCCACATCGCCGCACGGGCCCCAGCGTCTCCGTGTGTGGTCCAGCGACTCACAAATGGTCCCTGGCACCTCCCAGCTCGAGCACGGGCCCAGCGACCCCCGGCACGGACCCAACGGTCCGGCAAACCGATCCTGGCGCCTCCCCAGCATGCACATGGGCCCCAGCGACCTCGCCCGTCGTCCCTGCACCTCCCAAAATATCCCTGGCACCTCCCCAATCCCACGGCTGCAGCGACCGGCTTCATGTCCCAGCGTGCTCGCCAATCCTGGCACCTCCCTAGCGCGCACAGGGCCCCAGCGACCAAGCGGGGTCCGAGTGGCCGCCAAATTGTCCATGGCCCCTCCCCAATGCACGCACGGACACCAGCGACTGCATGGGGGGTAATGCGACCTTTGCTAAATGGTCCCTGGCACATCCACAGCACCCACGGACCCCAGGGTCTCAGCGGGGTCACAGTGGCTTCCAAAAAGC